>JAHKKF010524264.1:5856-24161 GCA_019740295.1 Labeo calbasu | reverse complement strand
GGGGAAAGTTACTTTTAAAAGTAATGCATTACAATATTGAGTTACTCCCTAAAAAAGTAACTAATTACGTTACTTAGTTACTTTTTATGGAAAGTAAAGTGTTGCTTTACTTGCATTACTTTTTAAATCTGGGCAGGGCTTGCTTGTTTGTTTTTAATATAAAAAGTTCTGTTTTTGGCAAATGTAAAAGCCTTTTCACACCAAAAGCCTCAGGCTTTAAGAATAGTAAATTCACGTCTGTACAGTAGACCGCAGAAGAAAAAAAAAAAAAAAAAAGGCAACTCTTCAACAATAAAAAAGGAAAACAAATGTTAGATTATCTTGAGTATTTTTGCTTATTAGTATGATTGAACTGGATCATCGAAGGACGGCAGCAAAGACATCGGTTAATACAATGGGATTAAATGCATAAAGGATTTGTATTATTTAACATTTAATTATTGCAGGTTTGCGTCATATTCGGAGTTGAATTTCACAGGTTTTGAGTGAGATGAATTAATGCATGTTTACATTTATTCTAAAACTAACATATTACTCCCGATTTCTTTCAACATGGGGAAAGGAGAGCTATTAATCAATAAATGGGGGAAAAGTAACTGGCGTTACTTATTTGAAAAAAAGTAACTCAGATATTTTCTTGTCAATTAAAAGTTAATGCGTTACTTTACTAGTTACTTGGAAAAAGTAATAATATTACGTAACTTGTGTTACTTGTAGTGCGTTACCCCCAACACTGGTAGTCACATTGGAATAGTGTTCTGAGTTCGATAAGATACCTGACTAAAATACCTCGATACTACTATTGAATCGATACTACGACAAAAACATAGAACAATGGGAAAAGTAATTGAATAACAGATGATCCAAATGGACCATGGTGAGCAACTACAGCTTACAGATATGTAGAGATCTTGGCAACTTTGGTAGGTTAGCTAAAAGGATAAAGCCAACATAGTAACTTTATTTCACAATAACAATTTATATCATGATATAGTCATTTTTGTTATTTTATATTATCTTTGTTATTAATAGTAAGAACATAGATGCAAGTAACAAACTAAAGGACCAATACAATAAAACAAAAACACAAATGAAATAAATAGGGCTATTGAAATCAGTTTTATTCAGAAATTCTGTTGCTGTTGCTTATTTTTTCAAAAAAATAATTTTATTATTATTATTTATTATTTAAAATGTATTATATTATTTATTTCTTTTTTCCCCCAGAAATACTGTCTTGTGTATTTACAATTTCCTTGTAAATAAATTCTACATAGATAGATAGATAAAAATGGATTCTTAAGTACTGGTACTAAAAAAAAAAAATAAAATGCTGAATTTTTAAAAGCAGGGTATCATGATACCGTTTCAGTACCAGTATATTGTGTAACACCATGTTGGAAAGGTCACACATGATGTAAGCAAAAGTACCAACCCAGTATTTACAAAGCGAACGTGCAAAGAAAGTCAAATACCCTTTACAAAGAAAAGTAAAACAACGATGCTGGACGATTTTGAAGTTGAAGGAGAATTTGTTTTTCACCCTACCCGTTTTTTGAACCGAAGTACACAGACAAAGAACTAAACATGCAAGAACTTTCCAGCGTAATTACGTAATGGATCATAGACGCACAAAGATGAGCTAGTGTAAGATTGATGATTAAAATGTATATGATTAAAAAGTACATAAATTTATATTTTATTTTAGAAAATGACAGATCGTTTCGCTATATACGACACTTATTCCTTGGCTGGGATTGTGTAGCGCCCTTTGAAGCTGCATTTAAACTGCAATTTAGACCTTCAACCCGCAGATCCCCATTTAATTCCACTATATCGAAGAAAATCCTGAACGTTTTTTTTTTAAAAAAAAACTTTCGACCGAAGGACGAATGACATGGACATCTTGGATGACATGAGGGTGAGTAAATCAACAGGAAATTTTAATTCAGGAGTGAACTAATCCTTTCATTTATAGTTATTTATTGTTTAGCCTAATACATTATCTACTCTGAATCTATATAACTACTACCCAAGTCTCTTAGAATCTCAACAATACTGTACTGTTAACAGTCATTAAATGAAGTCTCTTTGGAAAGGCTCTGTAGTGAACTTGATCTGTGCCTCAGCAAATCCCCTGATTTAAGGTCAAAGCCAGCAACGGCGGCCAACAGGGCCGAACCAATGAAAAGCCCAATCTGTCACGCTTCAACACCCTCAAATTATATCAGAGTGAGAGATGGCAAAAGTTGTCATCTGAGTTGGGGGCGGCGGGGGCTTGAAGCAATCAAGAGACGCTGGCCTCAAGGATTTTCCTCATGGCCAGCTCTCTCAAAGCAGTCACTAATTTGTTGCACTAATTGCATCATATGGTGGACGTTAAGCAGGCCAAATGAGAGAGCGTGTAAGGCTTCATAGTACAGACTGTACTGATAAAACAGATCACTCGTTCTGTAAAAGCAGTTTTGCCATTGTTGATAAGCTGCACAGGATTGTAACTAAATATTTAAACGCGTGTACATTTTAATCTTTATAATTAAAATATATCAGCTTACCTTACAACTACATCCTACATCATCCACTGGAACGCCACTCTCTTGTGAATGTGTGTACGATACTGTTGGGCTCGAGTCCACCTAATTCGAGTCCGAGTCCAAAATGGGCTGAGTCGGACTCAAGTCCGAGTCCCAAAGGGCCGAGTCGAGTCCGAGTCCAAGGAAACGTTACTGTTTGTCAGAATCTTAACATTGTTTTAACCGAGGGGGGCCCAAACTCAGTCCCGGAGGGAGGTGTCCTACAGATTTTAGTTCCAGCCCCAATTAGACACACCTGAACCAGCTAATCAAGCTCTTACTAGGTATACTAGAAACCCCCTGGCAGGTGTGTTGAGGCAAGTTGGAGCTAAACCAAGGACCAGGATCAGGTTTGGGCACCCCGGTTTTTAACCTTTACAACTAGAAAAATGCAATGTCAACACCTCTTTTATTGTTGAATGCATTTATAGTTACATTAATTACGATAAATTACATTGTATATATTGATGATGGGCCATTGTATTATTAGAAAATCATGCACACCCAAGGTGGTTTTGGACCCATAAAAACTATTGCTGCAAAGATGTTAGAAAATTATTTTTCTTTGAAGCTAGAAACTGCCACCATGTTTAAAAAATAATAATAATACAGCAAAAACTAATCAACTAATATCAGTAAAACATTCTCAAGCTTACTGAAGGCATGTAAACACTCCAAGTATTACTTATAAGCAAAAGGATAAATAAATATATTAAGTTTTTTAAGGTAGGTCTATCTAAAGGCTACAGAAAAAGACTACTACAGACATTTCATGAAGTAATAAATGTTAAAATAAAACTGCAAAATCTTCACTGTATACAATAAAGACGATTCTTAAAGTTAATAAGTGATTCAGTCAAGAAAAGAGAGTGATTCCTCTTTTTTTCTTTTGTCGTTTGATTAATTTTATGATGGCGGCGGCGGCTGCAGGTTTACGCTGCTGTCGCTTTAAGATCTGACAAAACCTACTTCATTAACATGAATAGTCTCCAAGACGAGAAAGTGTGTAGCAATAACAGAACCTATTAGAAGCGAAAGAGAACTCGGCATTCGCACACTGACTGAAGCTGGCTTTCACACCAAATGCGGAAAGCACTGCGCGATTAAACCCATTCATTTCAGTGGCTTGCGCTGCGCGAGGATGGTTTGTTTGCTGTGTTGACCAAAACAACACCACTGGCGTAAAGTTCAAATTATCTGAACTTTTGCTGCTGCGCTGAACCCAGCGCTTTCCGCGTCCGGTGTGAAAGCTGCTTGAGAGGCGCGTTCCGTGAGCGCGCTTTGAGTGTGTACGCTCAAAGCGTACACACTCAAATCGCTCAAATCACTTTCGTGATATTTAGAGTCAGTGACATTTCCGTCAACTTTCTCTGGACTCTGGACTATTTTCCGAGTCTGAGTCAAATCCGAGTAAAAATGCATACGAGTCTGTGACAAGTCCGAGTACCCCAACTCTAGTGTACGACAGTTAGCGGAAGCTTATAGATATTATTATATAATAAGATATTATTCTTACGCAAATGCATCGATTCATTTCAGAAGGCCTTTATTAACCCCCCCCTGAGCTGTGTGGAGTATATTTTATGATGGATGGATGCACTTTATTGGACTTCTAAATCTAAACAGCCACTTTCTGCCGTTATAAAGCTGGAAAGAGCCAGGACATTTTAATATAACTCCAATTGTATGTGTAAAAGAATAAAGTCAAATACACCTAGGATGGCTTGAGAGCGAGTTAATCATGCGGTAATTTTTTTTTAGGGTGAACTATCCCTTTAACAGAGTGTTACATTATTTTACTTTTTTAAAACCGTATTGTAACTTTTGCCATCCTTAACATCACTTGTATCTCACACACACAAAAAATAAATAAATAAATAAAAGTTGCAGGCAGCATTAAAAGGGCCCTCACATCTGGGCTCACTGCCACTCGGTGGCTTTAGGAAAACAGCAACCGGTAAGCAATATGCATTTAAAGTGGTACATATAGGAGGAATATGTCAAAGTCATTTATATGCACCAAACTTCCTGCTGCCAGCTGGTGATGCTAAACTATAATTGAATATTGGCATGTAGATGTCTTCAAGCCAGGACTTTGATCAAACATATGACATTTGTTGCAGACTGAACATGGTATGTTTGAGTTATTGTAAGATATGACATATCATGTTACCAACAGGTGGCGCTACAATTATAACTGGATATTGGCCTTTAGATGTCTTCATGCCAGAACTATTTCCAAACATGTGAAGTCTAGTGCAGATCGGACATTGCATGTTTAAGTTGGTGTAAAACAAGTCATTTCTTGTTGCCAGCACGTGACGATATGATTATAACAGAATATTGGCCTTTAGATGCGTTCAGGCCCTTTAACGAAAACTCAAGACCTTCACATTTTAACATCGCAAAGGCCTTTAGCGTAGACCAACCAAATATAATCTTGATGTCATAAAATCTCTAGGAGTTGTTCGTTAGAGCATAAAACATGCCACTTCCTGTTGTCAGCAGGTGGCGCTGTGACGCTATCGAGCCATTTTACCATAGCCACTTCTGAAACCCATATCAGATGTAAATGTTCGCCACTTCTGGAGTGTGTGCAAAGTTTCATGAGTTTTTGTGCAAGTTTAGGCCCTCAAAAAATGCGATTCATTTTGGAGAAGAAGAAAAACAATTCCAATATGGTCCTCGCACAATCAACCAATTCTAAAACTAGCTAAAATAAGACAAAAAAAGGTCAGGTCGTTGTATGTTATGCAGTAATTCACTGAGAGAAATGTATCGTTTAAACGCTAAGTGATCCACATTACAGCAACAACGCTGAACTGCAGTTATTTCCAAATGGTGTTTGCCATTATTACTGCGGACTCTCCATTTACAGTTATCTGACACTCGCAATCAAACTCATCTATTGGTCTTTCAAGTAAAGGCTTGTCCAAAGACTGGACTTTAAAGCCCTACTGCTTAAGCTACCACAATACTCACGACACACCAACACAATCCACCCAATACTCAACCGTCTACTCCCACCCACCCCATTCCTCCCACTCACCCCTCTTTAGCCTGTCAACCGAACTATTTATGAGCTTGTTTGCTCATGCTGGACAAGTCCTGCTCCACTCCCTCCTCCGAAATCCCATCAGCCAGCCCCTCTGCCTCAACTGTTCCGCATTCCCAAGTGATCGAAGCAGCCCCCTCACTGCACTGCCCCTCACTCCACAAAGACTCATCTGTGCCTCACACAAACAAAACACATTCACATATAGTCATTAAAACACACACAAAGACACTTTAATCACTCTGCATGTATGACTTAACACAAAACAGGGAGTAAACACCAGTGCTTTTTTTCTCTCTGCTGTTGTTATGAGCTGAATAAAAAGGCTCTGTGTTATTGAGCTTCCTGGTGCTGTGAGGTGTGGGCGGAGCCCTAAGAATGCCTACCAATCACATTCAAACCTCTTTACCTGGAGTCGCTGTGACTCCAATACTGTCAGTTGCAGTTGTTTTGATTCTGAAAGCACATTCGAAAATGGCTCCAACATTAACAAAGGAAAGAATCTGGGTACAACGTCTACATAAACAAAGGGAATGTCTACTTTGGGTCTTTGCACAGCCTTACACAACACACATTGTTATATTAAGAAGAAAAAAAAACACACATTATAAGAGAGGAATTTTGCCAGTAAGGACAAAGTTGGCACATGGAGCCAGCATTCTTGAAGCCATGTTTTACATATTGTTGTGCCATTAATGTCATTTATATACAGGAAATGTCTTTTAATGTCAACGTTTCCAGGTCTGTGCAGGTTCAAAGACCATTTCTGGCCACTGGACATTCTCAGCGGTTTAGCTTTGAAAAGACAGGCTGTTTTTTCAAGGCCTGAGCCAGTTCAAACATCCAACGCAGCAATTAGTGTCTATTTTTACTTGCACATCAATGGAGAACAAGCCCAAGATTGAATTACAAGTGTGTAAAGTCAGGACAGATCAGTTTTATGATCCACATGAGTCGTGAAGTAATGTTCATCACAAATTTATGCAAACATTCAAAGTGAATGATAAAAGGGTCAATGACAAAAGTCCGCATGATAAAGAAAATGAAAAAAAAACCTTTAAAATGTGTGCAATGTTCTTAAAAATGTGAAAAAAATACAAGTTATGTTGCATAACTGTCAAGATAAACATAATAAATATAACAAATAATTATTAATAAAATTAAAAACGCTGTACACCTCAAACACATATGTAGACATGTGATGGTAAAAAATAATTACCTTCACAGGGAGTCACATTTTGCAACCTGAACTAACCTTGCTATTCCACAAAAAGGTCAAATTCTAAGAATTTAAGACACTGACCATAAAACAGTAATGAGGATCTTCATATGTCCTCTCTATGATGTCAGTTCTTGTTTTAAAAAAAAAAATAAAAAAAATAAAAAATAGTTTCACTGTTTAATTCTGGGTTTACACACACCTCAAGGACCTTTCAAACCCTTTTTTGATTTTCAAGGATTCAATCAGACATCTCCCTTAAACAATATCTTCTTTTAAGTTCTAAAAAAGATAAATAACTAGAAATATACTAATAAAAAAAATCTGCAAATTGCTAAATATAAAAAATGCAAAAATAAAGTGAAGCACATGCAAAGTAGAGTTGTCACTAACGATTATTTTGGTAATCGAGTAATCTGTTGATTATTCTGATGATTAATCGAGTTATTGGATAATTATACTTTTTTTTTGTAGTAATAAAAATAGACCTAAGTGAGCAACAGCCTTTAAAATGACTTAAAACACATATATAATAGCAATGTGGCAAAAATAATTAGTTCAAATAAAGTATGAAGCAAGTAATCATATGGTTTTATTAAACAAAAAAAAAAAAAAAAAAGGAAAAATGTAATAAACAATACAGCTAATGTACATTATTAGCACATTGCTTATTTTGAAATCGCGATGAACAGTTAACATATTGAGAAAGATATTGATGTATCCTCCTGTGAGAGTAGGAGAGTAGGTTTATAAATGATTTACCTTACAAATGTGACAAAATAGCATACGTTGTGTTCCCCGAACAACGTTACAACAAATCCGAACTCACAACAACATGCAGAGATGAAGTTTGAGACGCTCTACACATGTATATGATAACAGTCTGTGTAGCAGCATTTATTGTGAACGGAGCCGCTATGATTTACATCAGGACTTCTATTGCGTATCATGAATCATTTGATTTGAATCATTCACTTTGCATAATGATTCACGAAAACGTTCCGAACTACAATTGAAAATTGAATGGCTTTTTTAATTTGATCAGTTTTTTTTCTAGTGAATCACTTGATTGATCAAAACTAGTTTGAGCGGTTCCAGCATAAATGAATCGATTTGTTTTTATCTGTTCCTCTTTTAGCGTCTTCAGCAAAAAAGAATGTTTTTTTGAACAGTTGAATTTTGCATGAAAAGATGTGCTTATTGACAAAATTAAATCAAAAATCAAAAATTCCAGCACTTTTCCTTTTCTCTTCAGGTAGGGTTTTCCAGGCCTTAAATTTCAAAAATTCTAATTCAAGTACTTCAAGCACTTTAAGCACTTTGTACGTACCCTGCTAATTAAAGTTTTGTCTTGTTTGTAGTCAAAATATCTAAGAATTCTTAAATCAAGGTGCATTTTTTTTTCTTACTCCACTGGCAGATCAATTTTATTATTTTAAGCAAAATGCTCTTAATTTAAATTTCTTTTCCCCCAAGAAACAAGACTAAATATCTTTTTACTCATCTAGGAAATGCATCTTGATTTAAGAATTTTTAGATATTTTGACTACAAACAAGACAGAACAGGACAAAAAAAGCAGTGCTTAAAGAATTTAAATTCAGAAATTAAAAAAATAAAAAGGAGCGCTACGTCACTGACCCAGAAGTCACTGTTGCAACTGTAAGTGTAACATTTTGATGTATCCTCACTAAAACTCGCAGCCTGCTGATAAATTTGTAGCCTTGTATAAAAAGTATTTGTCTAGACAAAGAGGACATTATCACCCAGCTGAGGTGTATTTATATCTGTTGCATAGTGTCATTGAGCAGATAAAAGGGACTCTCTACTCTCTCTCTCTCCACAAGCAGCTGTGAACAGACCCTCATTGGAGAGTATTTGGCAAGGGTCCTGGTCCTGGCACAGACTCAGCTCAGTAAGAGAAGCAGCGTGACATGCTACCACACACAACCTTTTCTGCCTCCATTTAGGACTGAAAGCAGGGGCTCTCCCAAAATGCAGTAAACTCAGGCTCTGGGTTGTACGAGAGGTCTTTGCAGTCTCCATTTAATGGCATCTATTTCTGCCGTTCCCCCCGCAGAGCCCCAGCGCTCCAGTAGATTCCTCAGAAGGTCACAGTAGGGCTTGAATGGCGTGCTGCGTGCACTGGTCAAATTCCATGCAAATCTGCATGTGTGCATGTTTTCTCTTTGTTTCAAGAGCTGAGACAGCATATGGTTTATAAACTAAATTATAAAAACCGACGGTCTAAGATGAGACCACTCAATCACAGCTGCTGGAGTCATTGTTATGACTACAAATTTAGGTCAGTGTTGTAGTTTTGCATGCACTCCAATGGCAATGTACTGAACAGATATGGAACCAGGGTTAGAGTTCAACAAAAACTACTCAAAACCATTTTTATTACTTGAAATAAAATTAACTGAAATAAAAACTTAGCTGCAACATTTCTCGTTTTAGTTTAGTTTAAAGAGAAATGAAAATTTTGTCATTACTCACCATCATGTCATTCTAAACCCGTAAGACATTTGTTCGTCTTCAGAACACAAATTAAGATATTTTTGATGAAATCTGAGAGCTTTCTGACCCTGCATAACTACCACGTTCAAGAGAATACTTTTTGTGCACAAAGAAAACAAAAATAACGACCTTTTTCAGCAATTTCTACTCTTCTGTGTCAGTTTTCGACGCACGTTCATGTAAGTACCACAATGGGTTTGGAACGACATAAGGATGAGCAATTGATGACAAAATTAAATTATTAAAATCTTCTTAAAAAACACTTTAAAAACCCTCACAAATATCGAAAATATAAACAAAAAAACCTTACTAAAATATCACTACGTAGAACAAACTCACACACATGTAAATTAAAGCCTGTCTGTGACTTTGACTGACAGCTGTGATTATTTAGGAGAGCGAGCAGAGGCCTGCATTGTCCCATGGGTGTGGACGGGACAGGAAGTTCAAACTGTTGTAGCGGCTTCCTCATCACTTCCTATTGGCCTAGTGAACCAAAACTCACGGGGAGCCAGACGTCTGACAGTCTTGAGTGTTCCAAGCCTGTTTATACTGGAAATGTCAAGACTGCAAATCATCACAGAATGTGCCCCGACACAGACCAATTAGCTGTAAGCTTGATAACAGATACTTTAGTATCCCATTATGCAATGGGAGTTAAAGAGCCATCAAACTCAAAAAGTAAAAAGAAAAAAAAAAAGGAAAAACTGTAAGCGAAGCAGCTCTTTTCTATTAAAAGCATTACAAATACCAAGAAAGTTGTTTCTTACAGGCTTCCTAACATTTTGTAACAAGAGTCAAGTAAATTGTGTTGCTGTTGTATGCGTCATAGGTCAAAGAACACGTGGGTCAAAGGGTAATGCCAAAATGGCAGATGTAGTATGTTAAAGGGGTCACGACATAGATTTTAAATTATTTTAAAGGGGTCATCGGATGCTAAGTTCACTTTTTCATGTTGTTTGAACATTAATGTGTGTTGCCAGTGTATGTACAAATCTACCCTATAATGATAAAAATCCATGCAGCGGTTTTTAATTAATCTGTAAAAATAATATCCCCTTTTTCAAATCGAGCCATCTCCATGACACTGTACCTTGTTTACAAAACAACATATTCTGAACAATCCTGTGACATGACCTAGGATGCCTTAAAAAAATAAATTATCCACTTGTTCGTTACGCCGGGATCCTGATATCTGTACAAAGACGCAAACGAGCCGTTTAAACCAAATGCAAAGCAAACGTTCTTTCACTCCATTTGTGCTATTGACGACAGACTCAAGCACGTGAACTGTGTCAGAAAGCGAATGCGCATCTGTATACTGTATCCAGTGTACACAAGATAGCGGCAGTGATTGTAATTCCTATTTGGTTTTCACGCAACGTGACAGTCACATTCATCGTAATCAAGTGTCAGCCATTAGTGGCTCAATGCCAGTGGGCGGGGCTTATGGTGAGAAGAAGACTATTCACCAATGTCTTGCTATGGAGGCAGTGATTATGCAAATGACTGTGTCTGGGTGACGTCACCTTGCACCTCGGATCCAACCGAGCCATTTTCTGATAGTTATTACATAAACTGATGTATTGAAGATGATGACATTTTAAGTTATAAAACTTGCAGGATGTATTAAAGAAGTTCACCTCCAGAACATCATTTTACAGACAATCTACTCACCCCCTTGTCATCTAAGATGTTTATGTCTTTTTTCTTCAGTCAGAAAAGAAATTATGCTTTTTGAGGGAAACATTTCAGGATTTCTCTTCATATAGCAGACTTCTATTTTACTCCCGACATCTGAGCCGCTGAAGATGCAGTGGATTACGTTTGTTTGTGAATGGAATGCACCTCCCGATCTACATAAATGAGTCTATGTTCGCGCAAATCATTCGTGATCCAGCTTCACCTACAGCAGAAGTGAGTATCCAGGTTTTTTTATGAATCTTTGCGATCACCTTTCCTAATAACGTGCTAGTTAGCAAGTTAGTGGCTAAACGTGGCTAAAGTAAACATGCTCATCACTCCACGGAGAGAAGAGAGGGGCGGGGCGAGCAGAGCTCATTAACATTTAAAGCAGCCTCGACCAGAACAGGATGATTTTTGCAGAGCTGATTTTAGCAAGGTAAAAAGGGTGTTGTTTTACACAACCATTGAGAATTTTTAACTAAAGTATATTATAGACTTTTCATTAAGACCCTAAAGAATCATATCAACTTGTGGAAAATGGGCATGCGATGACCCCTTTAAAAAGTATATAAATTGTAATTTTTTTTTTTTTTTTGAAAATAAATAATTTCACTAGATAAGACCCTTCTTCCTCTTCCTTCTTCCTCGTTTAGAGCCCTTTAAAGCTGCATTTAAACTGCATTTTGGAAGTTCAAACTCGGGGACACCATAGAAGAGAGAAATGTTTTCCTCAAAAAAATGTCAAAAGATCAAGGGAAATTTGATTTCTCATGTCATTACTCCTTTAAAGAATGCATTTACACCCCATAGCCAAACCCCCCCAAAAGTAGAGACAAGTGTCGTGTCAACTGAGGGCACATTACCACACGCCACGGACACATTGCTTACATCTGACCATGTAGACTGTATAACAGATCATTCACAAGATCAAAGACACCAAAAGAAGAGAGCGGCGTCTGCACTGATGAGACAATATCGCACAATTTAGACAACACACACAAATTACACTTGGCCAGATGCATCAAGAACACCATACGTCTCAAACTACCTCCTAAAATGGTTTGAGTGATCAGATGGTAATCCATCTCGAGTGTGTTTCATTTGCACCTGGTCTTTTCATGATCAGATCAGCTATGCGATCAGTGCAAACAAATGAAGTGGCCAAGTGTAAACAGGCTCAAATATTCACAAATTGGCTACAAATCCCAAAACGAAAGTTGAAGATATCCATATAATCCAGCTACAGGGGTGAAAGTCCATAAATACATTTTCCCTGATTTCAAAGTTGGAGAAAATTATAACTTTGGCAGACGCTGTGGAGCAGAGAACAAAACCATATCCCTAAATACATGCTGAGGCTGGGACTGCTGCAGGCCTTCAGCGTTTAGATGGCAGCACAAATTACAAGTTGGCGAGGCAGAGGAGCGGCGCGCAGATGAAGAGAGCAGGTCAGTGGGTTTCCGGTTGAACTGGGAATAGGGTTAGAGGCAAAACAAACAGACTGGTGCCCAATATGCACGTGCATAAGCATTTATTCCCTCATGGCAAATCATTACAGACTGTGTGGGCCTGCCAGTTTCTAAAATCAGCAGCTTAGGTTTATTAAAATAAAGTACATTAAATTATCAGTATGAAGCCATATTATTTTATGGCCCTATGAAATCCGTTTTACTTTTTCCCAAATTCTGTTTTTTCCCGTTTTCATTTTTCTCGACTCCTTTTTAATGGTTAAATTAAATTATATCAAATCAAAGAACATGTCTAATTAATTAAAATCATGAAACTTATGCAATTTCACATCAGCTTAATAGAGATTTAACAAAAATGACATGTTTAGGGCCCTATGAAATGTTTTATTTTTTCTCATCATATGTTTTATCGTAATCAAATTCTGTTTTAGCACGTCTAATTATTTGATTACATACTTCATTTATTCAAATTTATTCTTAAAATAGCCTTATGAAAATTTTTTTACCTTCAGAAATTCTGTGTTGTGTATTTAAAATGTTCTGGTTATCAAATGAAGGGATAAAACATTAATTTCATTTATCTTTTAATTACTGAAAATTAAGCAAACTTTTTTTGGCAAACAAAGGGGAATTTACTATTAAAATTAAAACATGGAAGAAATGTTGTGTGATTATACCCTAAAAAGTAATGTTTGTTTCATTTTAGTAGTAGTAGTAATAATAGTAGTAATATATATCTTGCACAATGTCTTCAAGTTAAACCGGAATTTTAATTTGACGGGTTGCCGTCCTCATTTAGTGAGACAACAGACGCTGAAATCACCGAGAGCGTCATGCGCGCTTTAGTGTATGTAGTAAACAAAATCACTTATCTGCTCCATTCATTAAAACAGAGACACGCAGAACATGCAGGATTCACATTTAAATGGTATTTTTGCGGCGTAATATTTACAGACACTAGTCCATATTGCGGTTTGATTTAAGTGTAATGACCTATTTTTGATTAATTAATTCAAATTTTGACAAATTCCATGACATTCTGCTTTATTCAGTAAATTCCGTTTTTATGACTGGATTCCATGATTATGTCCACATTTTCCGCATCGCGGAAATCATAGGGCCCTATTATTTAAGCTAATTTAAAGACACTGTTATAGAGTTATTATTAACTATAATATTATTTTTAATATTTTTTAATTTTCTGATTTTATTCTTAAACTTTGTTTGGGGAAAATATGTAGGTTTTGTAGGTCATTGTATTGAAATTTCGCTTAGTTTTTTACTTTTTAATTTCTATTGGCTTTATTTTATATAACAGTAAGAGTAAAAATAATTGGAAAGAAGAGAGGGGAAATGATGCAGCACTCAGAGTTGAATTTCAATTACAATAATAATAATAATAATAATAATAATAATAATAATAATAATAATAATTATTATTATTATTATTATTATTATTATTATAATACATCATTATTTGGATTCATTCAAAAGGACATTTTGTGACATTGTAAATAAATAAATAAACCTATGTGAATTGTGCCCTAAGTAGTGCATCTGATATAAGTATAATGGACATGCACATAAACCAGGATAATACAGGAGTTTTTTAAGGGATATTTCACGCAAAAACACAAAAAAACCCAGCCCATTATTTACTCAAAATCCAGGCATCCTAGGTGTATATGACTTCCTTCTTTCTGATAAATCCAATCAGAGTTATGATTATAAAATTATCCTGGCACTTCCAAGCTTTAGAATGGCATGGGTGGGTGTTTCTCTTCATCAGTCCAAAACAAGTCCAATAAGGTCCATCCATCCATAATAAAAAGTCCCTCACACAGCTCCAGGGGGTGAATAAATGCTGTTGTAAAATCGATGCATTTTTGTAGGAAAAAAAAATCCATATCTATAACGTAATAATCACTTTAATGTAGCTTGCGCCAACAGTTGTACACGGAAGCCACTCCAGGCGGATGATGTAATACGTTAGCGTTGCGCATGCACCAGTGAGTCTCGTGAAAACCAACGCTTGTTTACAGGAGCAAAGGAAGGAAAGTTTCCTTACTTTAGCAAAGGAAAACCAGTCTCCTCTTGGTTTATATCGAAATCCTCTGAAATTTTTCTTAACAAATTCTCGAACTTCTAATTCGTGACCGTTGATTTGTTTTGGTTTCTCCACGGTGCGTTCGCGTTCATCACTTCTGAGCGGCGCATGTGCAACGCCGACGTATTACGACATCCGCCCGGAGCTGCTTCCGTGTACGACCAGCTGGCACAGGCTAGATTAAAGTAATTATTACGTTTTAGATATGGATATTTTTCTTACAAAAATGCTTTGCTACAAGAGGCCTTTATTCACCCACCGGAGCCGAGGGATGAATTTTATTGGACTTGTTTCGGACTGATGAAGAGAAACACCCATCTATTGCCATTCTAAAGCTTGGAAGTGCCAGGATAATTTTTAATGTAACTCTGGAGGGTGAATAAATAAGGTGCTAATTTTCATTATTGGCTAAACTACCCTTTAAGACTGCTCAGTTGTTCAGGAACCCACCAGCTTGTTCATTATGAAAATATGTAGTTTAAAAATGTCTGTATTTGAACAGTGAACAAACCTGGGGTTTTAAACATGTACATTTGGAAAAGTAAATCAAAACAGTCTCATCACAACCATCTCCAGACAACGCATAGTTTTCTGTATGTTTAGACTAACATGAACAGTAGTTCAGCACATCTGTCTTTATTTCTTTGGTCTGGTAGTTTAGTCCTGAGGGTCAATTTGGGATATTTTCCCACAGCTTTCACACTTGTGTACCTGGGTGTGCATACGAGAACACAGTCCCATCTTGGAAACAGATGTGGCAACATGACATCAGACTCACAAAGCAGTGAGCACACAAATTCACGTGCATGTGCACACACACTCCTGCTGAGAATAAACAAACCCATTTCATGAGCAACACCAGACTGGTTTGTGCATCATGGAACAGATCACGAAACCATGTTGCCTTATGAATCACTACACACGGCCTGCCTAATAAAACATCCACATCATCTGACAACAGATCAATCAATACCACATTTCAATCACACTTAGCAGTGCTAAATTAAGTGTAATGGAAAACAAGTCCCATTGCACTCCTGAGGAACACTAGAAAGAGTAATAAATCTTTGAACCAGAACTGACCCCATTGTTCTTCCATTATCTAGACGTAATATGAACAGTCATTTACCTCCAGCAGGGTTTCCCTGCTACAGTACAGCATGTTTGGTGGTACCACCGCATTCCAAAGTCCTGTAGCCTAATAAAGCTGGATAATGACCATTTTCCATTCTCCTGCGTTTGATCTTTGTAACAGGGGAATTCAAAGCGCATTGTTATCTGATCTAATCATGGGAAGTTCTCATCCTCCACCTAAACACTTAGATTGCTTTATAACACAACATCTAACATCATTTAGATAATCGTCCATGTCAACCCAGAGAGACGTTAAAGGAATAGTTTACTCAAAAATTTGGAGAAATTTAGCTATAGATAGTGAATGGGTGCCACCAGAATGAGAGCCCAAACAGCTGATAAAAACATTACTATAATCCACACAACTTCAGTCTACTAATTAACGTCTTGTAGTTTCATAAAATTATCTTATTTTGTGTTCTGAAGATGAATGAAGGTCTTATGTGTTTGGAACGAAAATGCTGACAGAATTTTCTTTTTTTTGGGTGAACTATTCCTTTAAGCAATGCATCTTTACTGAAAACCTTAGCTTTTTCATTTTTACCAGTTGTGATAAAAACAAAACATCAATGCAGAAAACGCATATGTCAGATGTGTGACTACAACCAGGCTAGCACTTAGAAAGTGACTTCAGGCCTCGGGTGTAAAACTGACTTAAAGACGCAGGATTTAAGCGCTAAAGCCATGTGGCAGCTGTCATCCACCACATCCCAGCACGCAAAGCAAGACTGCCAGAGGTCTCCAGAGAGATGGTCGTTTACATTCTCAAGCACTGCCGCAAATGGACAAAACCAAACACAGTGTGCTGGCTACAGTGTGTGCTTATTTTTAAATAAACTTTGGGTAGCTTTGCAAACATAATAGAAAACGTACAATATCTGTGCAGTGGATTCAAACAAACAAAACATCCAGGCAAACAATTAACCAAAAGTACGGTCAGGGTGTAGGAATATGTGAAATGCATCATTTCAACAGTTCAACCAGCCATTGTAGTTTCAAAAGTAGATTCAAAAGGTTTAATTTGGATTAATTAAAAAGGTAAAGTACAATGAAAATCTAGTTAAAAATAAATCAGAGCCTGTTTTTCCACACTGTTTTAGCTAAATGAACACAGGAATAAACAATATAAAACATTAAAAATGCCACGTTTTGAACTGATTCACTGAACAGTCACTTATAGGCAATCACTAAAAAGACAGATGGAAATTATTCAAAATTAATCAAACTTCCCACCTCTAACACGTTTGAAGAATCATTAAAGGGATAGCTCACCCAAAAATGAAAATTCTGTCATTAATTACTCACCCTCATGTTGTTCCAAGCCCATAAGACATTCGTTCAACTTCAGAACACAAATTAAGATATTTTCAATGAAATCCGAGAGCTTTCTGACCCTCCATAGACAGCAAGGGTCCTACCATGGTTGAATAAAGTTATTTTTGTTTTCTTTGCGCACAAAATGTGTTCTCATGGCTTCATAAAATTACGATTGAACCACTGATGTCACATGGACCATTTTAACAATGTCTTTACTACGTTTCTGTGCCTTGACCGTGGTAGGACCCTTGACCCTTGCTGTCTATGTAGGGTCAGAATGCTCTCGGGTTTCATTAAAATACTTTAATTTGTGTTTCAAAGATGAACAAATGTCTTACGGGTTTTGGAATGACATGAAGGTGAGTAATTAATGACACAATTTTTATTTTTGGGTGAACTATCCGTTTAAACTAGTCTATTGACATAATACGTTACCATTCAAGTTTGTGGTCAGTAAAATGTACATTTTTTGACACTGAAGAGTTTTGCCGCCACAGGAATAAGTTACATCTTAAAATATATTAAATTAAAAAAAGCTATATTAAGCTATATTAAGCACTTCATTGTTTTTACTGTATTTTTGATTAAACGTGCAGCGCAAAAAATTTACCGATCCCAAGCTTTTAAAAAGGTAGTATACCATATCCACATAAAGAGCCTAATAGAAAACACTATTTTATATTTGTGACAAATTCATTACAACTTCACTTCTCTCACACAGACCTTTACGGAAATGAACAGACACAGAAAACCTAAGTAACTCACGTCAAGCTCATAGAACTCCTGAGCATCATCCAGGCCCTGGACACGGATCTGCAGGCCCTTGTTGTGGCCTTTCCCTCCTGCTCCCATAGCCGAACTGAGGCTCTGCCCGGGCTCCAGGGTGCTGATGCCGGTGTTGTACTGAGCTCCGAGCCGTGTCCCTGCTGGGGTCTGCAAGGAGCGGTAGGTGCCCTCGATCTCACCCATAGCTGCTCCCAATGCAGCCTCCCCCTTCTCTCACGCACATATACACACCCCTGCCTGGAGACAACAGAACAACCAAAGAAATCACACAATGATACAAAATCTCAAGCCAGTTCTACAGGAATTGATATAATGGCAGAATCCAGGATTCAAAGACACATCTATTATGAAAACAAATGAAACCGGATCTGCAGAGATGGCAATTAGAAACAGTCCAGAATCTGTTTTTTTTTTGGGGGGGGGGGGGGGGGGGTTAAGAAA
>JAHKKF010524261.1:0-16940 GCA_019740295.1 Labeo calbasu | reverse complement strand
GGTTTTCGGCCTTGGTTTCCTCTTTTTTGGTTTTCGGTTTCGGCCAAGAATTTTCATTTCGGTGCATCCCTAATTTTTGGCATTAAAAAAATATCATTTTGACCAATACAATGTATTGGCTATTGCTACAAATATACCCATGCAACTTATGACTGGTTTTGTGGTCCAGGGTCACATATGTAGTTTGAGGTGGTTACAGATGGTGTGCTGTTTGTCCCACATTTCTGAGCTTTATTGGACCTTATTGCTTTCAAAGATGGTTAGTCTATAGTTCCTTCCAGTCCCAGCGCTAGTTTAGCATGAGTGCAGGTTCATAGAGCTCTTATAAGGTGAAGGAGTGTGTAACCTTGTTCAGCTATAATGATAGCTTTGTCTGGGTTTTTCAATACATGGCAACTTAAAGAGATAGGTTGAAAATTAGGTTGTTAATTACTCACCCTCATATCGTTACAACCCTGTAAGACCTTGGTTTATCTTTGGAACCCAAATTAAGATATTTTTGATGAAATCTGAGAGCTTTCTGACGCTGCATAGACCACAATGCAACTGACACGTTCAAAGACCAGAAAGGACATTGATGAAATGGTCCACATGACATCAGTGGTTCAACTGTAATTTTATGAAGCTATGAGATCGAGCTGCACGATTAATCGTTAAAAGATCGCAATCTCAATTCAAACACCCACACAATCACAGTTCTAACTGACAATGATTCACAACGATAAAGTGAATAAAATATTGATAATTCTGACCTTACGCTCATAGTTTTTAATAGAATACATCACATCTGGTCTAGCCACAAAAGTTCAAATATTTTAATGCATCCGCAGCTCAAATCGGATCCGAAATTTCCGCATACGCATATGATCGGAACTCCACGCAGCTCCTGCACAAGTCACCATTGGAAATTAACGACTTCCGGTCTGTTGCTTGTCGTTCGTCAGAGATAGTGGAAAGACGGCTTTACAAATAACCATAGCAACAGTGACCAAAGTAATATCAAAGATGGCAATGTCCATAAAACTGAAAGTTTTATCATTTTCTGACAGGACAAGAGTCCAAATGAGCTGTGAGTTAATTCATCAAACCTTCATTAACCGACAGCAGCTTTTATATTTGGGTGAAGAGGGGATTTGAGCTGCGCACAGAACACAAAACTGACGGGAGTTTAGATATAGAGCTCATTTCTCCATCACTGTAAGTTACTGAAAACACACATAAAAGCATGCAGCACATGTTAGACGCACGTTTGTGTGACAGAAGGCTCTCTTGCACTGAATGATGTAACGGACAACCAGTTGTGCACTCCTCCTCGTTCACACAGCGCGTGTGCTCTGAGAATGCAGTTGTGAGTCCTGAAAATGTATGGGTGTGAGTTTGGTTATAGAATACGGTTGTCACACCTGTAAATAACCATACTGTGTGTAAACTTAACCGTATTTAAGACTCAAATACAGGTCTGACAACCTTATTCTGCTGCTGTGTGAACGTGGTCCATGTTTGGGTAAGAAACCGCTTTACAAACGGTCTTTTCAACCACGGTATTATTTCTTAAAATCATTCATATTATCACAGAAATACTGGGATGGAAGTTTATAGTTTGGATATAAACATTGATGTCAATGGTAGCGATTTGAATCATTCATTCAAGAGATTCGTTCAAAAATGCTGATTGATTCGTTAATGAAACAAGTGAGGTATTTATGAGTGATTCATTGATTCATTAATCGAAGACAATTGTCATGTGCATTTTTTTTTTTTTTTTTTTTTTTTTTTTTAGTGAAGCAGTTTGTGTAATCAGTAGTAAATCTCCAGCAGGTGCTTTCAAATGGAGCAGCATTTAGTACAGTTCACTAAAAAGCTTTACTATATTGCATTCATTATCACAGACAATTTAATCGCGTGATTATGAAATCGAAAGATATCCTTCACGATCGTTCACGTGAAAATACCACATTTAATAACATGTTTTTACTCCAAACTCACTTCTCACCTTCTGTGAAATGATGTGGCTTTTTCGATTTATTGTGCAGCCCTCTTCTCAGTTTATCCAGAATCGTGCAGCTCTAGTACGAGAATACTTTTTGTGTTCCAAAGATGAACAAAGGTCTTACAAGTTTTGAATGACATGACGGTGAGTAATTAATGACTGAAATTTAATTTTTCAATTTAGGTGAAATATTTCTTTAAATGGAAAAAAGTTATAAAATGAATAGTTCACCAAAAAGTAAAATTCTGTCGTAATTTACTTACCCTCATGTTGTTTAAAACCCGTATGAATGACTGACTTTCTTACGTGAAATGCACATTTACTTTTTGAAGAAAAAACTTTTTTTTACAGATCGTTAAAAGTGAATGAGGACTTGTGCTCTCAAGCTTCAAATTGACAAAAATCATCATCAGAAGCATTATATAAGATGACACTGCTCATGTGTTTTGAATCAATACAATACCTTTGTGTGAGAAACAGCCTGAGATGTAATGAGTAAATGGTGACGGTTCTAATTTTTTAATGAGCTGTAACATTTCAGATGGGATTTGTCACAAGGTTGTTTCTGTATGCCCACCATTTGAAGGTTAAGGTTCTATTTGTTGTTAAATATTAAATGACCTCAGTGAAAGCTCATGTTTTGGTTAAACTATCCTCAAGGCCATGCACGCAAGTACAAAAATTGCAACACTAAGGTGCGTCACTAAGATTAAGCCTCACCTCTGTCAGATCTGAGCCCATGATTTTGATTTTTCACAGTGTGTGTTTATATATATGTTTTTGTGAATCATGGACGTGCCATTGTGTCTGACATTTTGTGTTTTGTTGTTTTGTTCAGTTTGCAGGTTGCATGGCAAGCTGATTTGATGCATGACATTTGCATGAGTGCATTCAGGCTCTCTGTGGGATTTCGAGCGAGTGTCTGTGGCAATGGCCCAAACCATGCACGTTAACGGCAATGCCTCAGGTAATACCCCTCCCTTTTAATTGCTGTGATTTCTTTCTTTTTTTTTTTTTTAAATCTGTGTCCTAATGATTCATCAGTGTTTATGCCTACAATTATTCTCAGTTAAAACTGAAGAGTGTAATTTCTCCACCGCTAAAGTCACCAGATGACCAATTCACCAATCGCAAAAAGCAATAATTGCTGTCAAACAGGTTTCCCAGCACTCCCCTCATCTTCTAAACAGTCCCACCCCAAATTCACAGCACTGATTGAGCCGGTGTTAGGCTTTGTTATTTGTTGCGCTGCTTGCGATGCTGAAAAAAAAACTAAGGTGGAAATAGAAGAAGTATTTTAGCGTCAAATAATTTACACACTTCAGCTTTAACTTAAGTGAAGACCCAGGTGAGTCTTTTTAACAGATATATGACCGTGGATATACATATGAACATATGGATATTTAAACAACAGATGCTTGTGAGTTTTAAGACTTAAAATTTTTAGTATGTTATGTTTTAAGTCATGGTTTCTCTCTGTGTTTTGTTTTCACATTAATTTCATGTTTAGAATGTACAGTACTGTGTGTTTAAAAACGTTCCTGATTGTTGAACACTGTTTAGGATTCAGGTCCACATTTCTGTTTAAAGGGTTAGTTCATCCAAAAATTAAAATTCTTTCATTAATTACTCAACCCTTACATCTTTCAAAACCCATAACCGTGTCCTATCTACACGTGACGCATGATAAAAGGTATCTTTTCCATGTTAATTTGAGTTTTTGTACTAACTACTAGCTGCAATGGCGACATGCAAAATTTAGCTAAATTTTAGAAACGGTTTCCATTTCCGTAACGTCGCAGCTAGAACAAAAACATGCTAACTATATAACAGTGATAATCTCAAATAATATTTGTGCTTTATTCAAAGTTAAATGTGTCTAATGTGAGTTTGAATATCATTTTGCGTGACCTGATTGCATATTTCATTACAAAGATGGTATAAGTCACTCAGCATGTACATTTAATAATTTTAAAAAGATTATGAATTAGACTATAAATGTATACATTTTATTGCAAAAGCAGTGTGCTACCAGAAAGAGCCCACCCACACATTTTAGATTAAAACCAAGAGCTTTCTGACCCTGCATAGACAGCAATGCAACTGTTTATAAACATGTTTATGGCCTAGAAAGGTAGTAAGAACATTGGTAAAACAGTCCATGTGACATCAGTGGTTCAAACTTAATTTTATGAAATTACCAGAATACTCGTAGTACTACCAAAATAATGACTTAATTTAACTATTTCTTCTCTTCCATGTTAGTCTTCACTTTACTTTATTTATAAAGCACATTTTAAAACAACCAAAAGGTTGATCAGTAAAATTGAAAGAAAAAAAACTTAAAAAAAAAAAAAAATAGATAAATAAAATTGAACAAGTGATCAAAAAATAGACGATATACAACACAATATACACATATACAAAAACGGTGCAAATAAAAATTTTACTCATCATGAATTTTTGTAATAAATAAGATTTGAGCATAGATTTAAAAATAGATCAAGAAGGTCTTCGACACAGAAAGCCGGTGTTCTGACGTAGAATTCTGATGTGCTTCGGCTTGTTTAGAAGCAAAGGATTCGTTGTAGTACTTTCGTGAAATGTGCACTGGAAAATAAAATAGTTACATGAAATATTTTAACAATGTCCTTACTACCTTTCTGGATCTTGAACGTGGTAGTTGCATTGCTGTCTATGCAGGGTCAGAAAGCACTCGGATATCATCAAAAATATCTTAATTTGTGCTCCGAAGATAAATGAAGATCTTACAGGTTTGGAACGACATGATGGTGAATAATTAACGACAGAATTTTCATTTTTGGATTAACTGTTGTTTTAAGACTGGCACGGTACTGCACGTCTAACACCGTATAGAAGCGTGACTTTCTCAGCATGCTGTGAAATATTTCTTGTCAGCCATGCCGTGCTCTGAACCACAACATCAACACATTCCGCTGCACATTCCTCCTGACAGTAAAGTGAAAGAGCAGCAGTCACTTTATATTGTGTGATTCAGTAGAAATGAGTTGATTTGCTTAGTTTTGCTCCTTTTTGGCCATGTAGCCAGCTCGTGTTGACAAAAGATCATTTTGATGATACTTGAAAATGTCAAGTAGGCATGTTTTTGTTGTAGATTAGGGAAATCATCTTAATGAAACCAACACAGTCAATAGATAGTTTCTTTCTTTAAGATAGTGTATCTTTGGCCGTTTGGTTGTCTGTGTCACTGAACCCTCACCTTTGACTTTACACAATGAAAATTCTGGTCAGTAACAGGCTAAAGGAGATTTTGTGTTGTCTTGGACTCTTTCCATATGGCGGCTCAACAGCAAACTAAGGCCAGAGCACTTGGTGTTAAACAAGGCTGCCAAGCTGTGCTATTATGAAGTCTAGAGTTCTAGCTGATTAGAATGTCAACATTGAAGGCTAATGGACGTGCTACATTGTTGGACACTAGTATTACGGCCACTCGATTACTGTTGAGTTACAATGGTCGTCTTTATACAAGCGATCTAGTACCTCATTAACATTTAAACATCTTTTTAGTTTCTTTGTATAGTGACTGTGGGCAAAGTCAAACTTTTATTCTGATCTAGAGTGCACAAACTTTTAAAACAAATTGCTGTAAACGGTCAACCAAAATTTATTCAGACACCTTCAACATTTCTCACTTTATCAGTGTTTATTCGCTGAATAACAAATTCATCTTGATAATGGCAGATAACGTTGATAGAAAGGTATGTAACAAAACATGGTCAGGTCAAAGTGTGAAATTTTTGGTCCCAAATTTGTATAAATTTTACTGGTAGTCCATTGTAAGAAGAATTTTTGGGTATAATATGTCACAGTTTACTTTACTTTTGCTGTCCTTACTTACATAAATGAACTATAGTGTCCTGCAACCACTGCTAAAAAAAAATCAAGAATTATATCTGTTGTCTGAATAATTTTTGGCTTGACTGTACATGACTGCTTATAGCAATAGTAAATCACACTAGCTTAATGTATACTAAAAGATACTGGATTTACAAATCAACACAGAAAACAAAAACCGCACTCATCGAGTCATTTCATGGGCTATTTAATTCTTATCAGAGAAAACTTATGCACTCTGGTATGAAACGATGAGTGAAACAGCACTGTGATTCAGCCTTACTAATTGTAATCTGAAGCTTATTGTCTACAACAACAAAATACCCTGCATGTAATTTACCGCCATTCCTTCTCATATTCTTGGTTCAGTTACTGGCTGAATTGGCTTTAGTCTGGGATGTGCTCCAGGTTTAGTTAATATGAATGCTTAATGCTGAATCTGTTCACTGTTTCTCTGTTCTTTCATGGCAGGACTATTCTTAGAGAAGCTACTGTATCGGTTCCAGCATTGTTGTTGTGCTTGTTTAATGGCTCTGTGTGTGTTTGTTAGTGTGGTCTTGAAAATGACGTGGATTTCTGGGATAATTAAACTGGGAGGCTGACGTGGTTTCCATGGGCCGGGTCAGGAAATACCAGGCCAGAGTGAGAAAAAGGGCCTCTGTTTTCTCCTCTGTGCATGAGTGTGTGTGTTTGAGAGAAGACTCTGATATGCTCAGACCAGTAGTGCTAGCCTGCTACAGTACTACTAGTCAATCTCCTGTCCCAGTAAGTCACAAAACCGTATTATATTCAGTGCTGTAGGCTTTTAAAGGTAGACTGAATGAATGGCCATTAAGTAAAACAGATGAAGTGTTGTAGATACTGAATTGCTGAATGCATGTCAACTGCGTTTTGCTGCTTTGGTTTAGAAGAGAATGTTAAAGAAGTTTCATTTGTACTTTTTTGTCAGGTTTCAAGTTACTCTGTTAGTACTTAGTATGGTAAAGATCATTTTTTGAAACAGTTTACATTTAAGGGTCTTGCACAGCAGTTTTTTTTGTGGAAACATGTTACTCACCAGGCAGTGTCACGCCCCTTGTCTTATTCTATAGCATCAATGCAGTGTGTTGTAACTTGCATTGTTAATAATGTTGGACTGTTTGAAGAAAATTGTACTGTAAAAATCTGGACGCCATTGATGCGGTTTTTAGTTTTTGCAGCGTGCATGTTTGAAATGCCTTTTGAAAGACATCGTGAAGACATCCAGGTGCATGTTTTAAAGATGACCAAAATATCCATGTTCACAAGCTCCAGCTGGGGCTTAAAGGCTTTTTTCCATCATTTTATTTGCATACTGAATTGTAATTGTCCATGTTTTCCTTGTTTATATTCAGCTGTTTATAGCTGCAGCAAAAATGTTTTTATTTTCATAATGGTCTTGTCTTTTTTACTTGATAGTGATATGAAGTGTTCATTCATAACCTTTTAGGTAACAGTTATTAAGTGTTTTCTTCTGTTCAGGTAAAAGTAAAAATGTGACCCTGAACCACAAAACCAGTCATAAGGGTCAATTCTTTGAAATTGACATTTATACATCATATGAAATTTTAAATAACTTTGGCTGAGATACAAGAATATGAAAATCTGGAATCTGAGCGTGTAAAAAAGTCTAAATATTAAGAAAATCGCCTTCAAAGATGCCAAATGAACTTTTTAACAATGCATATTACTAATCAAAAATTAAGTTTTGATATATTTACGGAAGGAAATTTACAAAATATCTTAATGGAACATGATCTTTACTTAATATCCTAATGATTTTTGGCATAAAAAAAGAAAAATCAATGATTTTGATTCGAACTATGTATTGTTGGCTATTGCTACAAGTATACTCGTGCTACTTAAGACTGGTTTTGTGGTCCAAGGTCACAAATAAATGCAAATGGCTAGCATTTACTATAGAATTTTGAAAAGCAAATTGTTGGATGACTCTCAAACATTTCACGCTAGGCCTGTCAATCGATTAATCGCGATTAATCGCGTACAATTATTAATGATTAATTATGTGTGTGTAATGCATGTAATTATTATGTATATATAAATACAAACACATTCATGTATATATTTAAGAAATATTTACAAATATATGTATTTATTATAATTTATATAATGTATATTATATATAAATAAAAATATTTTGTACATAAATAACATATTTCTCTTAAATATATAAATTAATTTGTGTATATTATTTATATATACATAATAATTAAACACAGTACACACACATATATTAGGCAAACTTTTATTTTCTGTGTGATTAATCGTTTGACAGCCCTGTTTCATGCTTATGTCAACCATCTGTATTTTCCTGCTGTTAGAGATAACTTGGGTGTATGAAGGTCATTCCTGACATCCTAAATCTCTTAAATTTCCATATAGGTTTTGTGGTTAGCAAAGCAAGCTGATTTATGAAGTTGCTTTTCCTCCCACATCATTGATTTGGGCATCAAAGGCCAGACATTCAAACAGACGTTTATTTTCATTGCTAACATTCAGCAGATCCATGCCCAAAGGTGATTCTGAACTCTGTGAGACATCCGCTGAGATTTCATTGTGTTACATGAGAACTGAAAACATTGTCCTCAGGGGTTTGTAATTGGTAATGAATACTGTCATAAGTGTTGTATTGGAGTAGACCGCAAGTGTAAAAGGCAGAACCTAAAAGAGACCAAAAACAAATTTGATCTACAGATTTTAGATAACAGCCTAGTTAAAATGTTTCTACTTTTGCAAGGCAGCATGTTGTCTGGTACCAACTTAATGCTGATCACTGAAATATTTAGCAGCTACTTGCTGACAAGTCTTCAGACATTTAGCCAGACAGTTTTTGTTAGACACAGTAGATAAGCCATGACCTTTTAAACTCAAAGATTGTGAGGCATACTTGTACTAATACCTTTCTGTCCACCTCTTTTAGAAAAAGCAGTGCACAGATCAAGCAGGAGAAAGAGCAGGGCTGTCTGCGGACGTCTATTTTCAGCTGTTTACATGACACTAATGTTACATTTGGTCAAACTTGGATGTCTTGTGAGATTTTAGCTGAGAGAATTCACACCAGCCTGTGTGTTAGCAAATGCAAGTGAAAACATATTTAAAAGAAAAAAGGAGGAAGAAACACCCCTTGTTCATTATTACAGACATATTCCCATGGGATTCTTCAAACCATTTTCACTCTACCAAATCAGACCCAATGTTTGACTTTTTTTAAATAGTCTAGACTGACAGGACAGTCAGTTAAAGGGATAGTTCACCCAAAAATAAAAATTGTCATTAATTTAGCCATATCGTTCCAAACCCGTTAGATTTTCGTTCATCTTCAGAACACAAATTAAGATATTTTTGATGAAATCTGAGAGCTTTCATCAACCCTGCATAGACAGCAACACAACTTACACATTCAGAAAGGTAGTAAGGACATCATTAAAATAGTTCATGTGAGATCAGTGGTTCAACCTAAATTTGATAAAGTTACATGAATACTTTTTGGCACAAAGAATACAAAAACAATGACTTTAATCAAACCTTTCTTCTCTTCCGCAACAGTCTTCGATGCACGTTCATAAGAAGAAAGAAGAAATTGTTGAATAAAGTCATTATTTTTGTTTTCTTTGTACACAAAAAGTGTTCTGGTAGCTTCATAACATTACAGTTAAACCACTGATGTCACATGGACTATTTTAACAATGTCCTTACTACCTTTCTGGGCCTTGAACGTGTCAGTTGCTTTTCTGTCTATTGAAGGCCAGAAAGCTATCAGATTTCATAAAAAATGTATGTTCTGAAGATGAACAAAGGGGTTATAGGTTTGGAACGACGTTAGGGTGAGTAATGACAGAATTTTCATTTTGGGTGAACTATTTCTAAATCACTCCTAATGTGGGCTCAACGTACTTGACACTTTTTTTCTTTGTATTGACATAATCATTTGTAATTATTGTTTGAACAATAAAGCTTCCTGTAGATTCCGCACCATTCCATACCTTTGACAAACACCATTTACATGGTGTCTCTTCTTGCTCATTTTGTCCACAAATAACTTAGTGACTACAGACATGCCAAATGATCGTGTGTCATTGTTTGTCCACCTGTCAGAACTCTTCCTTTTTCTGCTCTCTTACTGGTTGCTGCCATAGCCTTGCATTTAGTTTTAGCCAATCACATTTTTTCTTGGAACCAGTTGCATCACCTGGCAATTTTCATTTTTTCCCCTTGTGTCAAGGACTATAACTTGCAGTCTTAAGACTCGGAAACCTTAGCCTACACTCAATACAGAATTGGACTACCATCCATTTGAGATTTACACAGACGGAGTGTGAATATGTCTTTATGATAGTTTGGTCATTTTTTACTTGCTGCCAGCTGGTTGCTGAACTTTTACACTAGCCTAGGTCACACTGTTCGAAGTGCTTTCCAACATAGAGTAAGTTTGCTTCAGTACGTAGCCTGTAGCATAAACTATTTTGATCTGAACATCCTCAAGGCTGTTTTTGTGTCTGATGGTGGGTAGTGTAATTCTAGACTGCTAAAAGAGAGTGTGGGTGGATTATTCTTGGAGCTGCTTCTCACACTGCTTTCATTCGTTTCCCTCGCTTCTCGCTTGCCCCTTCAGTGTTGCTCGCTCCCCCCAGTGAGGTCAGCACTCAGCTGCCCAAGTGTCTGTTCCTCGTACCAGACAAGCCTGTCTCGCTCTCCATGACATTGCTGTTGTGCTCTTGCTATAGTCAGCAAAGCAAGCTGGTGTGTTTAACAAGCTAGCGATTGTTGCAGTGCAAATACAGTAAAAGCGGTTTTGTCAGGGCTGTTGAATGATTGTTGCGTGTTTAAATAAAGAATGAAGCCTTTTAGTTTAGTTGGAGTATTTACAAAATGTCTGTTTTGGTCTGCTAACCTTGTAATTTAACCACAGTGTCACAATATAGTGCTGTTTTTGTCTGTAATCCTGAACATAGGAGCAGTTTAAGAGCAGCAAAAGCTTAAATGAACCTTGTATTATGTGTCTGGTGAGTTTAGTCTCCTTATTATGACAAAGACGTGCCTGGAAAGAGTGCTTAAAAGGGACCACTGTTTGAAGGGGTTACGAAGTGTTTAAAGAGCACTTTGAGAGAGGCAAGACAGGAGAAACGGTGTAAGTGCTGCATGATTGGTGGAGGCATTTAGCCTATCACAGGCTGCGCTGAGCTAGGCTAAGTTTACACCAATAGTGGAATTTTTTTCCCCTTATGGACTGAAGGTTGAGAAAGTGCTCAGTGAGTGAGGGGAGGCAGCCTCCAGCTTGTTCTAGTTATAAAACTCTATTACGGCTTGTAAGGGAACAGGCGCTGCTGCATGAGGACTGCTGTTTGACTTGGGGTAAGTGACGCTTGAACAATGAGGGATTAGGTTGCCTTAACCTTCTCAAAACCCCTTTCGGTTAAGTCTATATAAGGGACGCGGGAGGCAGTGTTATACATGCTCAAGTGAACTTTCTTGCATTTTACATGTTTCCTTAAAACGTACACATTTAATGATTTGATATTCGTTTTTAATGTGCTGTGTCTGCTTTCTAAATCATCTAAAAGTGTGTTTGCTTCCAGAGAGTTAATCTGTCTAACTGACGGGAGGAATTCTCTGTCTGGTGTGGAATTTGGACTGTGATATAAGCTCTGTTGATGGATATTTCTTGGCTTCTTGCTGAAAAGAAACCATTAGCATTTTTGCCTCTTTGTCAATGCGTTTCTTGTCTGCTAGGTAGTGAGTGAGTGAAATGTTTCTGATATTGCCAGTTGCATTAGACCGAATAGATCTTTGGGTAGAAAGAAATATTTGCTCTCCTTGTTTTCCCTTAACCCCACCCCCAGTTACCCTCCCCTTGCAAATGCTCAGCAAACACATGGAGTTTGTTTTGCCATGAAATTGTGTAGAATACATCTATACAGTCTAGTGTGGGAAATTGTTAGATGGAAAATTCTGTTTTTGTTAGTTAATGGCTTGAGTCTTTTGGGAAAAATTTTAACAATGTATTATATAAGTGTAAAGTGGTGCTACAACGACACTCACACTGTTATAATTAATGGGTATGACAGTTGTGATCACACCATTGTCACACCTTTGGGCTTGCAACCATAGGAGTGACACCTTTTGATAAGAGACTTGCATAATGTATGTCTTATTGTACTAGGGATTGGCTGTTTTAGTCCTTTTGGGGATTGCCTTGATTAATTAAGTTGTTAGATTACTTTTGGCTCAATACCGCATATTAGTGTATAAAATTGCATAAAGCAGTGGTTCTCAACTCCAGTCCTCGAGGCCCACTGCTCTGCACATTTTGTACGTCTCCCTCATTTAACACACCTGATTCAGATCATCAGCTCGTTAGGAGAAAGATTCACGAACTGAACTGAGTGTGTCAGATTCAGAAACATACAAAATGTGCAGAGCGGTAGGCCCCGATGACTGAAGTTGAGAACCACTGGCATAAAGGAAATCATATTTGGGGAACCTTGGCATCACAAAATTGTATAGTGTTACAAAGCTATTAAAAGTGTAACTAATTTTAAGGACATATCAAACTTTTTCTTTTCTTTAACATTATTTTGCATATTTTAAAGTGGGGGTCACCAAACTTAGCCCTGGAGGGCCAGTGTCCTGCAGAGTTTAGCTCCAACTTGCCTTAACATACCTGCCTGGAAGTTTCAAATATCCACCTTTTTCTTTTAACATGGAAGTAAGCCTATGAGTGAGACTTTCGGTTCATTAGCCGCTATAGGAAAGTAATGAGAAGAATAACAATGTGCAGTAAACGGTAAAACTGTTTGCACTACAAACCAGTTTGCTCATAATTAGGATAATACATTAAACTAAATTGGTAAGACACACCAGTTTGCAATATCAAGCAGCAAAACGAGCTGTTTTGTACACCTAAATATAGCTGGATGCGGATGAGACCGGAAGCCAGACCATTAAAATTCACACTCATATAACAAGAAAAAGGTGGATACTGGAGCTAAACTCTGCAGGTCACCCTCCAGGACTGAGTCTGGGGACACTTGTTTTAATGAAATACTTGAATAAATTGTACAGTGATTAGATAACTTACTCAACTAATTTTACTTTTTTTCCAGAAAAAGATGATGATGAGAAGGACCCTTACTGTTTGGAAACCCCGTATGGTTATCAGCTAGACCTGGACTTCCTAAAGTATGTGGATGACATCGAGAGGGGCAACACCATCAAGAAGCTAAACATCCAAAGGAAGCCGAAAGTGGTCAGGTCTGTGCCTCTTCCTCGGGGCAGTTGCAGTGGTCAGACTGAGTGGACTTCAACAGACTCCCTGTCCTCTTCTAACAGCGATGAAAGCAAACAGTCGCACGCCTACTTTACGCCTCAGAACCAGGTAGCCCCCCCTGGCCATACTGCCCAAGTTCATGAAGCTCCCCAAGTCTTTGTGAACGTCCCTGAGACCAAGCAGCTGCTGCCTCCACCCTCTCCCCGCCTCCTTCGCCATAACCCCCAGGTGGAGAAAACACTGATGGAGACCCGAAGGCGACTGGAACAGGAGCGGCTCCTGATGCAGCCACCGGTCAGTGAGCCGCCTCGTCGGCGACTAGCCAGTTTTGGAGGAATGGGCTCTTCCAGTTCCCTGTCCTCATACAGTGGCTCCTATGGGCCAAGCCAGATTTCACCAAGCTCACATTCTTTTCAACATAATGGACATCTAGGCAATGGCGAGTACAACCCCTACTTCACATCTTCTATGGGCAGTTCGATCCGCCACAGTCCCCTCAGCTCAGGCATGACCACACCAGTGACCAATGTTAGCCCACTGCACCTCCAGCACATTCGAGAACAGATGGTAGTGGCTCTAAAGAGACTGAAAGAATTGGAGGAGCAGGTAAAAACCATCCCAATCCTTCAAGTCAAAATCTCAGTCTTGCAAGAAGAGAAAAGGCAACTAGTGTCTCAGATGAAGAACTCCAAGACAGCGGGGCAGAGTCCAGGTGGAGGATTCAGGAAGCGCTCCTACAGTGTTGGCAGTGCTGATCAGTATGAGCCCCTGACCCAGCTCGGGACAGGCTCTGAACTCCACATTGAGGAGATGGAGAACACTGAGCAGAGCACTCAAAGGCTACAGGAGTTCAGGCAATTGACGGCTGAAGTGGAGGCATTGGAGAGGAACCTGCAGGATAATGGTGAGGAAAGGAAGCAGAGCTTACACCAAACAGAGGAAAAAACAAACCAAAACGTCCAGCGGTGGAGGCGTGAGAGCAAGTCCATTGGTGTCGGAGCTGATGAGAACATGAACGATGTTGTTGTATATCGGAGGTCACCTGGGCAATACAGAGAAGTGGCTGTGGGAACAGAGCAGGAGTTGAGGAGCACCGGAGTTGGTGTAACTGAAGCTATGCTAGGTATGAGCAGTGAAGTAGAAGCTGAAATTGAGATGCAGCACCAGACCATCGAAGCTCTCAAAGAAAAGATCTACAGACTGGAAGTTCAACTTAAGGAGACCACCCACGAAATGGAAATGGGAAAGCTAAAGCTTCAGCTTCAAGTGGCTGGATCGAGAAAAAAGACAGACAAGGGCATGATGGCAAAGCCAGAGATGTACAGCACTTCAGTGGAGGCCATAGTGTCCACACAGAGCCAAGGTGTGGGCAACCATGTTGAGTTTAGCAATGCAAGCACAAATCATGTCCAACAAATGACTTCAGTAGGTATTATTTGCAGACCAGAAGAAAGGCATGTTTCAGTGGGTCCAGAGTTGCCAATGGAGCGGTGGGTTGTGCAAGAACGTGCTGAGGTTAAAGATCAGTGTGTTGGCAGGCACGTCGAGATGTGCAGCCAGGGTGTGGGAGTGGAATTAAGTGTATGTGAAATGGGAATCAACACTGAATTAACAGCCGAAGGTTTAGGACTTTGCAAAACTGAGGCTGAACAAGCCAAGGAGTTCAGGTCTATTGGAAGTGGAGATTGTTCAGTGGATGTAGTGGTCAGACCCATCAAGGAGATGGCAGCCCAGAGCACAGCAACAGAAGAAGTTCACACAACTGACTTTGGAGTCATGGTCTTACCCATGTGTGCCTCACAATATACAAACACAGAAATTGAGACAATATCCAAATTAACCAATACAGACAAGGTAGTTCTTACAGATTCCTCCACCACTACACAACCATACTCAAAAGACAAACAAGTTAGCACCGTACCAGTGGAGACCCGTACAATTGCCGTTGGCGATGGTCTTGTAAAAGATATGCAGGCCACAATAAAAACACGCTCAGTTTCAGTAGGTACTACGGCATCCGAAGAAGCTATGCCTGACAAGTCGCCATCTTGCAAAACCAAAGAGACTGGGGTTGGCCTCACAAACATACATGAGAACTTTTTAGTTGGTCAGAAGACAAGGAACATTGCATGTGGCCCCTCTCAGTCTCCAACCCCGATCCAAGTTGAGAATGTTCCCGTGGAGACAATGTCATCAGCAGGACCCATGCACTCACAAGCTGGGGCTGGTGTCGGACTTGATCACTACATAGAGAGAGTGCAGAAGCTCTTGCAGGAGCAGCAGATGTTGCTCGCTCAGAACTACAGTGAGCTGGCAGATGCATTCGGCCCACCTCAACAATCCCAGTTTAGCTCCATCAACAGTGAGCTGGTTACTACTCTATCATCCATCAATTCGGTAATGAAGTATGGAAGCGTTGAGGAACTCTCCAATTTGGACCTTCTGAGGCAGAAGGACAACTCAGACCACACGGTGAAAGGTTAGTTGTAGTTTGTTTTATCCTACATGCTCAAAGTTTTCTGGTCTAGGTCTAGTCTGTATACATGAACTGTTGTGAATTGTTTTTTTATTATAAGTGCAATATTTCACATGAACCAATGCTATGTTTACACTTTGACCCCCTTTTCCTGCTGAGTATGGTGAGGAATAGGGATGAGACAAAAGGGTACACGGTGCATTTGCGTCTGTAATGATGCCTGAAACGATCTGACGGGGCGAAGTTTTCTCTGACCCTGAAAAATACATGGGGGCTGTGGATATAATCCAACAATGATCTCATCTCTTTTGGAAAGCAGCAGCTTGTGCTAAATGACTAGTTGTTGTTGTCTTTGCTGATGCTGATTCATAGGTCTTCAGAGTTATGTAATGGAGAGAATCTTTGTGTAAAGACTTTCTCTCTATAAGACCAGACTCAGGGAGCATATCCAAAGTATCTTTAAGGATGTGCACAAGTTCTTCATGTTTTTTATTTCCAGGACTGCTTAAAAATCAAAAGAATCTAAAAGTTAGTAGTCTCATATTTCTCTGTCATCTTTTAGCATGAGTTATTATGGAATGCTCTTAAGTTATAAATAACAGTTGCTTCTACTCTGCAGGGAATCGAGAGAGAGATTTTTTTTTTTACTTGTACATCAGAGGATTATGGCCAATGGTCAGTCAAAATTGCTGCCAAGATTTTAGTGTTTCCATGTTTGCTGTGGACTCAGTTGACTCTAGATAAAGCAAAAGATGTGCTCAGGTATTCTCCATATCAGATGTTCTTTCGCAGAAATGTTTTTATTACATTATTACATTTGGTTCATAGCACTGAACGATTATCTGATATGAAGAATATCTAGAGACTAGAATTTAGATTCATACCATAATCATTGCACATTCAGTTAAAGGCAAACATTTACATACACCTTGCAGAATCTGCAAAATGTTAATTTTACCAAAATAAGAGGGATCATACAAAATACATGTTATTTTTTATTTTTTTGGTACTGACCTGAATACAATATTTCACAAAAAAGATGTTTATATATAATCCACAAGAGAAAATAATAGTTGAATTTATAAAAATGACCCTGTTCAAATGTTTACATACACTTGATTCTTAATACTGTGTTGTTACCTAAATGATCCACAGCTGTGTGTTTTTGTGTGTATGTGTTTCTTGTTTGTCCTGAACAGTTTAATTGCTCGCTGTTCTTCAGAAAAATCTTCCACAGGTTCCACAAATTCTTTGGTTTTTCAGCATTTTTGTGTATTTGAACCTTTTCCAAC
>JAHKKF010524259.1:0-26238 GCA_019740295.1 Labeo calbasu | reverse complement strand
AAGTCTATAATATACTTTGGTTAAAAATTCTCAATGGTAGTGTAAAACAACACCCTTTTACCTTGTCAAAATCAGCTCTGCAAAAATCATCTCATTCTTAGGGGTTGTTCCTTTAAATGCAAATGAGCTCTGCTCGTCCCGCCCCCTTTTCTCTCTGTGGAGTGACGAGCCTGTTTACTTTAGCCACATTTAGCCACGTTTAGCCACTAAACTTCCTAACTACCATGTTATAAAGAAAAGTGATCGCAAAGTTTCATTAAAAAAAACCCTTATACTCACTTCTGCTGTAGGTGAAGCTGGATCACAAATGATTTGCACGAACATAGACGGATATATGTAGATCGGGAGGCGCATTCCCTTCACAAACAAATGTAATCCACTGCGTCTTCAGCGGCTCAGATGTCGGGAGTAAGTGACGACCGCTATGTTTATTATTACATCCAGCAACACAACACCTCAATCACTCAATCTAACTTGCATCCCTGCTCCGGCATCGAAACAGTGGAGGTTACTGGACTGTGACAGCTGGTTTGGGGTAAGACGCTCATGTCAATCAACCATCATGGGAGCGGCCTCTGTCGGTGTGACAGCATCTGAGAATGGTTCGATTTGAAAAAGGGGATATTATTTTTACGGATTAATTAAAAACCACTGCATGGATTTTTATCATCATAGGGTAGATTTGTACATACACTGCCAACACACATTAATGTTCAAGCAACATGAAAAAGTGAACTTTGCATCCGATGACCCCTCTAAAAAACTGGTGAGTTATTGTCACTATGTTTGTTCTCTTAGACCGCTTTTTACAGTCTCAGGGTGGCCAGGGTTACACATGGAAGCAGTGAGTTATGTATTCATAAATTTTACACGCAAAAACATTTAACATCACGTGTTCTTTCATTGTTATTTTACTCTTCAAATGGCGTATTTGCAACTGTCAAAATATGACAGTTATTAGGCCGCATTTTCCTCCGAAACCCACTGCATGAGTGAAAGGTTTATTGAAGCGCAGATTAAATGATTTGTTGGTGTGAGTGTGACAGGCAGCTGTGAGTCATCAGTGTGGGTTTAGTGTAGTGAAGCTGTGGTTGGGTGTCATCACCGCAGAAACAGGTCAGTGAAATAGTCATTCAAACACTGGGGGAACCTAAATGTTTCGGCTAATTGTGGACAAGCATCTAGGAACCATTACATGTAAAAACATCTGACCAATTAGAATCAAGTATGAGCCATGTAACAAATATTTTTGATGTCTGAAACAGTCAGGAAAAAGAACCATTTTCAAGCTGGTTTCTTGTGGCATGATTTTACAGGTGAAAAAACCCCTAAAAAAACGATAATTTTATACTGTAAGCAGAGGCCTTGTATTAATATTATAGAGAAAAAAAACTTTAGATTTATAGTTGAATGAGATTATGGACGTGTGTCTAGAAAACCTGATCCACAGGAACGCTACTGGTCATGGAAATAAGAGAGACTGGCCTCTGGCCGCTGTAGGAGAGATTTTATACAGTGTTTTCTGTTGACGCTTTATTTTCCGAGCCTGGATCAATTCCGAGCATTGTGCTCAAGCTGTGTGGCACACTGTATTTACTCTAAACCTATTGTTTGACTAAAGTGATTTGGTGTTTAATGTTGGAGGTTATGATTAAGCCATGCAGTGTTTGTGCACTGAGGATTTTTCTGTGTTGACTTATCCATATCTCAAGTAAACTCATGAATCCTTTGCTGGCAGTTTAGGTGACCTTTAGGTGAGCTGAGACATTGGTTCTTGTAAGTACTCAGATAAAACCAGAAGTTGGAAATGACATGGCCGGCTTAGGTATTGTTCACATCTTATCAAATCAGATTTTGGTTGAAAATACTTGAAAGTTAAAGTGAACGAAGGCACTTACAGTATGTTGTATGTAAAACTTGCTTGGAATTTTTGTATCATCTAATTATCAAGGTCCTAAAACAAGGTTTAGTTTCTTTAAGTCAATTTTTAAGTTTTATCTTCTATTAAGTTATTTTTCTCACACATTTTTCTTTTTTATGCATATTTTTTGCAAAATCATTGTTTTTTAAGATTTTATCGGTTCAAGTATTGCTTGGATTTGAACTCATGACCTTGTTCTAGCGAGCACCATGTTGTACTCTATTTAAAATGTTAATTAATTGATCATTAATTTTTGTATTTTTATTGCATTTCATGAAAAAAACATGCAGTAGAATGTTTATGCAATTAATTATGGATTTTGTTTGCATATTTTTATAAATAATTCATTAACAAGGTGAATTAAATGCCTCATTAATTAGTGAAGTAAACTAACTGAAGCTGGAGAAGTAAATGGTGAATCAAAAGCTCTATTCAGACGGTAATTGTTTCTCATGGGGACGCAAGTTATTTTCACCATTTACAGGGGGTAGTCTGTGATTTTATAGCCGTCTGAATACAGAATGTCGGTGTTTATCTCTTCCCACCCACGTAAAAATCCCTGGCCGAATTACCTATTGTTTTTTGACAAACACCAGGGTCGTGTGGTAATTTAACTGTTGCCCGAATCCACATCTCTGATTAAATTTCAGTGTTGAATACATTTTTGACCACTGTCGAACACTGTATGTTAACTATTGTGCTTCCCTGCAATTTGCATGCATATTTATTTCTGAAATGTTGGAAAGTATTTAAAAGAATAATACTTCGTAACTGCTCCACCACAGAAAGTAGGTGCAGAAAGAGAGGAAAAGCATGTTAACATTCGAAATTGGTCTTTATTATGGAAGCAGCAGGTATGCAATTAAATTTTAAAATGTGTATTATATACAAATATATATACATAGCTAAGTGCATCTGTAATAAGAATACATTTTACATAATAATACGTATGTTTAAAATACATTTTACACAATAATAAGAATAAATTTATAACTAAAATAATTTTATTTATAGCAGACAATCATCTGACTGGCCATGTGAGCAGCGCGTTCCCAGGTTCGTAGGATCACAGAACTGTGAATAAATCACCATCCGAATCCATGAGTTTTATCACTGAGGTGATATGTAAATTTATTTTTAGTGATAAACAGTTACCGTCCGAATAGGGCTAAAGACAAAAGAAATCTATAGGATTCAAATTTCATAGAAACATAGACATTACAGACATTTCCTTCAACCCCGAAAACACAGCGCAATGCATAATTTGAAATACAGGTAAAACACCTGTGAAACATCAATCTGGAAAATTCCTTTATATTAACACTGTACACTGGCCAAATTTTACAGACTTTTCTTAGAGCGTGTGTAATCTGCCCTGTGAGGAGCACATAGCGACTCCACCACTACATGATGTAACCACTAGCCTCCAGCGACAAAAACCCACCCATAATAGAGCAGTGCTGTTAACACACACCTGGCTCTGTAACTCCTGTCAATCACTGAGGTCTGGAGTTCATCGTTGCTGCTTCTCTCACGTCTGGAAAGACTTTGAAGTGTCAGTCACATCTACTGTAGGTTACACCCATGGAGTGAGGTACCACCCTGTGTGGATAAGTGTGGACTATCCTGCTGATGGGGAATAAGAAACAAGGGAGAGGTCCATGGTTTCTTTTTAATGATGGTAGTGGCTGTTAGCTAAAGCTCGGCATTCTTAGCATTTTAGGAATGTTATTGATAACTGCAATATTTTGTTAAAGTGTAACTGGAGCGTGGGCAACAATTCTGCCACCCAGAGATACGTTAAAAACAGAGAAGAAGACTTGGAACATGCACATAAACCTCACGTGCTGTATCCACCTTATTTTTGCCGTAAGAGTGGGAGTGACCGCTTGTGAATTTAATGTGTCTGGCTTCCGGTCTCATCCGCGTCCAGCTATGTTTATCTGTACAAAACAGATCGTTTTGCTGCTTGATATTGCAAACTGGTGTGTCTTACCATATTATTTTAATGTATTATCTTAATTATGAACACAATAGTTTGTAGTGCAAACTGTTTTACCGTTTACGGCACTTCAATGCTCTTCTCATTATTTCTCTATGGCAGATTATGAACAGGAAGTCTAACACATTACAAGACGAACATGGAAAAATATATATTTTTACACTATTTATTAATCTGTGTTAATTAGGGATGCAACAATACGGTTAGTCCATGGTTCAATACATACCTCGGGGGTTGTTTTGCATCTAATTAACAACAAAATACTCCTGTAAACCTCTGTACACTGGAAAAAGCGTGGATTATTATACGTCTGCTTAATATTTATTTTATGTCTGCAAAATAGGATGGGTTTCATTCATACTGGACGCCAGAGGGCGCCCTCGTGCAGAAAATCCACATATGCGTCAAAGACATAACACTGATGACGTTCCAGCCAGGAAGTCTCTAATATGGATAAAGACATCGCTATTGCTGTAACTGAATAAAAACAAGATATAACGTTAAATGTTTTGAATGATGAAATGTAAGGACAATAAACACTTGTCTGCAGTAACATATGGTTTATCTCTGTTTAAACCATCTTGGGTATTTTCATAATAATTAAGCATATTTGTAAGCCATTGCTGATTGACATACACTATAGAATATATTGTCTGTCTCATTTTGTGATAAGAAGCCACATCAGATCACAAAAGGAAGTTATTTCAAACACTCGACTGATGCTGTGAAGTAAAAACAAGTTATAATGTTCTCTTTTGTTGGACAACAAGTTTAGAAAAGCTTATCATTGCATTTCATTGGAAGGGAAGATGCTCTGCAAGTGTTGCTTTTTCAAATATATATATATATATATATATATATATTCAAATATAGTTGCTTTCTCAATTGATAAATGCTGCGCCTCAGAAGCGCTCTGAAGTGCTCACAGCTAGGCTTTTTTAGCAGAGCACCTGCCGTTTTTGTCTGGTTAAAAATGCTTTGGTGGACACATGGCCTATTGTACATTTGTAATGTTTTAAAATATTTTTTAATCTCAATTGAGCAATTATATTGTCTATTGTTGCAATATTGTTTTTCAGTGCATCTCAGTTTGGAAGCAAACTGGCTGAAAATATAATAGACAATTGAAGGTCATGAATGAATGATTTGGAGAGATGGCTTGGAAATATTAAATATTACCCTCTCCAGGGCCTCCGTCACTCATATGGGCTTGATATCGGAAATTTTCTTTCCTTTTTAAACACTTGTATATAACCAGATGTCCAAGTTCTCTGTGGTCCATCACTGCTCACTTTACAATGGTATTCAATGCAATACAGCGCCAAGACATTTGAACACCTATTGATTCATTTGTTCAGACTCTGAACAGACTCTTTCTTAGCCCTCTCAGTTTTGTTGAAAAGTTGTGGAAATAAGACAAAAATACAAGCTGGCACAAAAAATGTGGAGTATGTTTGATTTTGTGTTAAATTCTGTGATCTCAGACAGCTGTAGCGAATATGAGATAATTGACATTATAATGTATTAAACAGCATTTGCATGTAGTCTAGGTATTATGCGTCAGTGATGAAACGTGGTTCTGCAGGTGTTTACTTAATAAATGTATATTCACCTGGAGGCTGTAGGTATAGAAGAGAGACAAAGCATCCTGATGTGGGTCACTGGGTGCATTTGAAGAGAGAGCTGTGTAGTGTCTCGCCGAGCACGAGGGAGGAACTGCAGCGGATTCTGCCAGATTCTGAGAATAACAAGAGGATAAGAGCGGAAGGAGAAGAATAGACAAAGTGGTCAAAAAAGTGGGAGAAGGAAATGGAAAACCGAGATGGACAAAGTACTGATATTATTAAAGGAGGAGGATGGGCAAAGTGGTACAGAAAGAAATGGAGATGGACAGAGACAAGAAAGAGGTAGACAGAGAATTAAGTTGTTTATGTGAAAATAAGCAACATCTGGAGATCACTGGAGTTCAGACCTGTGTAGCCGTTCAGTTTTGATTGAGAGGGGGAGAGAGAGAGAGTAAAAAAATAACTCCCTGCATCTTTTTTTCGATTTAATTACAGCACGTCTGCCAGCGTACGAGGTCGCGCCAGCTATTTTGTTGAGACTGGAATTGGAGCTTATGTTTATAACTTTTTCTCTTTCTCCCTCTCCCTCTCGGCCTCTCTGACATCCCCCTCTCACTCTCATCTTCTCTCTGATGGAGCTGTGGACTTCAGCAGCAGTAGCTGGATGGTCCATACGTATTGATTTCACGTTAAATGTTCATCCACAAGTGAAATTTGAGAACTAAGCTTCATATGGCTTTGCCTCCATATACATCGCATTCTCAAGCTATTCAAATTTAGCAAAAAGCAAAAATTGCTCACTACTCAGAAACGAGCAAATCGGTTAAAATTACTCCTGTTGCTCTTATAAAAGTGGTTATTAGCAGCCATCACACACACACAGACATATGTGACCCTGAACCACAAAACCAGTCATAAGTTGCACAGGTATATTTGTAACAATAGTCAACAATACATTGTATTGGTCAAAATTATTGATTTTTCTTTTATGCCAAAAATCATTAGGATATTAAGTAAAGATCATGTTCCATGAAGATATTTTGATTAGTAATATGCATTGCTTAGAACTTAATTTGGACAACTTTAAAGGCGATTTTCTCAGTATTTAGATTTTTTTGCACCCTCAGATTCTAGATTTTCAAATAGTTGTATCTCGGCCAATATTTTCCTATCCTAACAAACCATACATCATTGGAAAGCTTATTTATCAACTTTCAGATTATGTATAAATCTCATTTTTAAAAAACTGACCCTTATGGCTGGTTTTGTGATTCAGGGTCACAAATGTTAAGCAGCACAACTGTTTTCTATGGAAGCTTGTTTCCGCCACTGAATAAAAAATAAAAAGGTAATTGCAACTTTTTCACTCACAATTCCATGTTTTCTCGCAATTATGAGTTTACATTTCGCATTTCTGACTTTTATTTTCAGAACTGCATGATACAAACTCACTATTCTGACTTTCTTTCTCGTAATTGTGAGAGACAAACTCGCAATTCTGACTTTTTTTTCAGAATTGTGAGATATAAACTCACAATTTTGAGTAAAAAAGTCAGAATAGTCAGAATTGTAGGATGTAAACCTCCAGTTGCGAGAAATAAAGTCAGAATTGTGAGATATAAATATCGCAATTGCGACTTTTGTTTTCTCACAATTGCAAGTTGATATCTTGCGATTCTCCCTTTTTTTTTTAGAACTGTGTGATATAAACTCACAATTCTGACTTATTCTGAGAACTGTGAGATATAAATTCGCAATTGTGAGTTATAAAGTCCAGTTCTGAGGGGGGTAAAAAAAGATATGTTCTCAAAATTGCGACTTTTTATCTCAAAATTCTGACTTAACTCACAGTTGCATGTTAAAAATTAAGAATTGTAAATTATTCTAAATTTTGACTTGCAATTCTGACTTTATTTCTCAGAATTGTGACTTTATCTTTTGCAATTGCTTGTTTATATCACACAATCCTTTTACCTTTTTTATGTTTTATTTTTTTATTTTTTATTCGGTGGCGAAAACAGGCTTCCTTACTTTTCAACATTGACAATAATAAGAAATGTTCTTTGAGCAGCAAATCAGCATATTAAAATGATTTCTGAAAGATCATGTGACACTTAAGACTGGAGTAATGTCTGCTAAAAATTCAAATCAAATACAAAAGAGTTATTCACAGCATTACTTCACAATATTATTATTTTACTGAAGTTTCGATCAAAAAATGCAACCACATTGAGCGTAAGAGACTTTCAGAAACATTAATCTTACCGACCCCAACCTGGTAGTGTAAACTGTATGTTTCATTTCATTTTTTTTTTTTATGTGGTTATTTTAATTACCATGCTCTTTGAGACCGTTCAGGCAACCCACTGCTTGGTTGATTTTAAAAATATGTCGTTTTGCACATTCCAAGTTATTATATTGCTGGGCTGCAATAGACACATTAGAAGAAGTGAGCGGAGTCGCATCACATGCGCTCAACCACTATGCTCCAAAAACCATAATTACAATTCATATTACCAGGATTTACTCTGAATCTCAGCCCAGTGTCGTAAAATTCAATATAAACAGCTCATTATACTTCTGCTCCCCTTGCGCAGAATAATCTTAGGGCAAATAAACATTAGTGAATTTAAAAAAAAAAATAAAAATATGTGGCTTCACGGCCACAGGAGCAGCATTGAGTGCTGACTGGCTCTTTAGTGCGCCTTCTGAATCCAGAAGCGAGCGGGTTCAGTTCCACTCTCAGACGTGTTCTTCTTCATAAGAGACGGCACATGTAAACAGACGTCCCTGCTGAGCTAACCTGTCTACCAGAAGAGTTGCTGTGGGCAGAAATCAGCTGGGATCACAGTACCTAAATGGATCTGGCTTTGTGCTCCGTAAACTTCTTCTATTACTGGCCTGCTGTGGTGATGTGTGGAGACCATAAAAGATCCTGCTGTTCTTTTGTTGTGGTTTTTATTGAGATATTTCAATGCAGACCACACAGTTTGTTCAGTTAACTGCTCGCCTGCAAACCTCATTTCATATTAAATGAAATATTAAAGTAGTTTTGTGCTAACATATTAAACTCATTTCTCACAAGGGCTGTGTTCCTTTGTTAGAGTATCTTTTTCTTTCTTTCTTTTTAAAATGTTTTTCATTGCCACATCACTTTAATGTGCTGTTTAGGCAAATGGCAAATGATTTGATCAGATTTGTGTGAGAGCTAGATGCATTCTGGATAAAAAATAGATGAGCCTTTTTCTTTGATAGCTGTTCAAAAATAGTCTGTGTGTTCTGTATGATCATAAAAAGATTGCATATGACTTATAAATCATAAATATTTTATTACATTGCACATTTTCCCACTAACTAATGTTTTATAGTGCCCTACACTTCCATTCTAAAGTTTGGGGTCACTGGAATCAAGAAATTAATACTTTTATTCAGCAAGGGACACATTAAATTGACCTAACTTTGGCAGTAAAGACATTCATAATCTTACAGAAAAATGCTGTTCTGTTAAACTTTCTATTCATCAAAGGATCCTTAAAAAAGTAACACTGTTTACACAAAAATAATTAGCAGCACAATAGTTTTCAACACTGATAATAATAAGAAATGTTTTTAAGCAGCAAATCAGCATATTAGAATGATTTCTGAAGGATCACTAAAGACTGGAGTGATGTCTGCTTAAAATTCAGCTTTGCCATTACAGGAATAATTTACATTTTATAAAAATGTAAATTTTTACTGTGATAATATTTCACAATAGTAAACTACTGTAGTTTGACACTTAAGATACTTCTTTCAAGTCTTCTTTGGTGTGCCACAATAGAAAAAATATTCAGACAGGTTTGAATGAAATGGGGGTGAAGAGCTTTCATTTTGAGGTGAACTGTCTGGCGAGACACTGTAGATGAATAGGGTAAAAAAAAAGTTGACTAATAGTTATCGCTTTACATACCCAGTTGATTGATTACATTGATAATTGCAAACATTTTTTGTATTACAAGTTTTCTAAAATGTTAGGTTTAAATATGCAAATGGGGCATTATTTAATGAAATTAAGTACAAAAATCTAAACACTGGATGAAGTCAGTTTCAAAATTCTTGTTTTATATTTTTTGACATATTAGAGTCAAATGTTTTTACAGAGGGATTTTTGGGTATCTCATTTTGTCACTCAATAATAATTACTCCAAAATACTTTGAACAGACAGAAAACAATATATTTTTCACAATTTTTGGGGGAATAAAATATATAATCAAACATTATATATGAACAAATCCCTCTGTAAAAACCTGCAGGATATTAAGTAGAATGAAAATGTGAAGTCTGGAGTAAGTGTTACTGAAGTGGAGATTTATGGCTCAGTGTAAAAGAAAAAGCTAATTTGGGGAAAACGGCCTTTAAAAATATGTATTGTAATTGAAATCTACTGACAAAAATAGATAAAGTGCTATAAAAGAAAGCCCAAAATCTCATACAGGTGCATGAAAAAACTGTGTTTTTAAGACTGATTAGTCAACTAGTCTTTCAGCCAACCTACTAACTGATTTTTGAAACATGTAGTTTTGAACACATCTAGTGAAAGCGACATGAAAGTGCGCAGCTCTAATGGTACAATGAGATGTTGGACCTAGAGTTGACCAACAATTATAACTTAAACAGTGCTCAGTTGTCTGGGCAAAACATGCTGAAAAAAACGGTCTGGGCCATAGAGCACATCTGGGCACGAACCCAATGGTTTCCTTACAATGATTTACATTACGGCACACATGTATTCACAGATTTATGTCACCGTCTGCTGAACATTCAATAACAAGTGTAAGAGAATGCTGTGTTTCACACGCATACATCAAATGTGCTGCGTACATCTTACACACGTGTGTTATGTGGCGTTGAAAGCATCCAGTCAGCCCTTCAGGGAGGGTTTTCGTCAGGGATAGTCTTACGCCGTCTGTCTCAGCTGCGGTTCTGGGCGTTTAGGCTTTACGTCAGAGTCTTAAGTGTCTTAAGGATTGATATTTTTATAAATGTTATCCTCATTTATATGTGCATGTGTGTAGTGTTTCAAGTAGGTCTGGTGTTTTAGGGAGGATCCGTGTGTTTGTGTGTGGGTTTAAATGTATTTACAGACTGTGTGTGTGGGTGTGCGGTTAGTGTGTAGGCATTTAGAAGGAGTGTATGTGTGTGGTTTGTGTGGGTGGGTGTGCGTGTGTGGTTTGGCTTGAGTATGTGTGTATGTATTTAGAGAGGGTCCGTGTGGTTGGTGTGGCGTGTTTGTGTGTATGTGTTTGAACTGTTACCGTGATCCACAGGTGTTGGGCTGGTCAGGTTTCTTGTGTTGTTTGGTTTCAAGCTGAAATGCACCCTGGCAGTGAACCAGAGTCTGGATTCATGGAGCACCTCGGGTTTAGTGTGGTAGACCTGTCCAGACACCTGTCAGACGAGAAGCCGGGGAGCACTGGGCATGAAAGAGAGACAATAAAAGAGACACATGTCCTCGCCGTCGCTCTGGCCGCCAGCTCGTGCACCTGTTGAGGAAGAGCTACGAGATGCCTGCTGGCATAAGAACATGAGAGACAGTCATGGTGTAGTATAGTCCTCTTGGAGGAGATTAAAACAAGCCAGCTGGCCTGCCTCACAAACACAGACCCCGAAATTCAGTTTTCCTGTCTACATGTGCAGGAAACCCACAGCTCTTTCCACACCAGGTCTGGTAATGCAAGCTTATTAGGAAGTTCTCGAGTGCTGGCTTTAGAATTATAAACCCATTCTGGCTTTTAATGCTCTTGGCTTTATTAGTAATAGTGCTTGCTTAGGCAACGCCCAAACAATCACCCAAACACCCAGCCTCACTGCGTTGGGCTGCATTCATTAGTAATTGCGCACAAGTGTTCTTACTTAGATGGTCAGAGACGGTTCTCACGCAAAATTCTCATGCATTAAATTTATTCATTCTCTCTTTCTAATGTTTAGAAATCTGGATTATTTCAAACGAAGAGCACGTACCTGCAGTTGCGAATTAGCATAAAACATGCCCAATTCATCTCCATATAAGGGATTTTCATACAGACTCTCCTGTGCAGCAATTCATCACTTTCTGCAAATGCATCTTTAAAATTTAGACCCTTGCTTGAGAGTGTGTGTGTTTATGTGTGAAACTGTTTCTACATTTAAGGTGGATTGAAAATTTCTGTACATGCATGAAGATTGAAGTCAAGTCAAAAGTTTACATACACCTTGCATCTGCAAAATGTTAATTAGTTTACCAAAATAAGAGGAATCATACAAAATGCATGTTATTTTTTATTTAGTACTGACCTGAATAAGTTATTTCACATAAAAGATGTTGAATTTATAAAAAGTTTACATACACTTGATCCACAGCTGTGTGTTGTTTTTTTTTTTTTGTTTAGTGATAGTTGTTCATTGAGTCCTTTGTTAGTCCTGAACAGGTAAACTGCCCGCTGTTCTTCAGAAAAATCCTTCAGGTCCCACAAATCCTTTGGTCTTTCATTTTTTGTGTATTTGATCCCTTTCCAACAATGACTGTGTATAATTTTGAGATCCATCTTTTCACACTGAGGACAACTGAGGGACTCATATGCAGCTATTACAGAAGATTCAAACATTCACTGATGCTTCAAAAGGAAACACGATGCATTAAGAACCAAGGGTGTAAACTTTTGAAGATGTGTATATTTTTCGCATTTTGCATATATATCATATTTTTCATTTAGCACTGCCATTCAGAAGCAACAGAAGATGCTTGCATGTTTCCCTGAAGACAAAATAAGTTACATTTAACCTGATCTTCAAATTCAAAAAGTTTTCACCCCCTTAATGCATTGTGTTTCCTTCTGGAGCATCAGTAAGCATTTGAACCTTCTGTAATAGTTGCATATGAGTCCCTTAGTTGTCCTCAGTATGAAAAGATGGATCTCAAAATCATACAGTCATTGCTGGAATGGGTTCAAGGACAAACAAGGGACTCATGAACAACTGTCACTAAACAAAAAAACACAGCTGTGGATTAGTCAGGTAACAACACAGTATTAAGAATCAAGTGTATGTAAACTTTTGAACGGGGCCATTTTAATAAACTCAACTATTATTTTCTTTTGTGGACTATATGTAAACGTCTTTTATGTGGAAGATTGTATTCAGATTAGTATTAAATAAATAAAAAAATAACATACATTTTGTATGATCCCTCTTGTTTTGGTAAACTAATTAACAATTTGCAGATTTTGCAAGGTGTATGTAAACTTTTGACTTCAACTGTATGTGGAAATGTTTAAAACAAGTGTAGTTTTCACCACATATAAGCTTCCGCTGTCCAGGAAATGTGATGGTGTGTGTGTGTGTGAGAGAGAGAGAGAGAGAGAGAGAGAGAGAAAGAGACAGATAGTTTATAAGCACTTACACAGCTCATTGCTTTTCACCTGTTCAAGAACAGACTTAAACATTTTACGCTCTTTCTGTTTATGTGTGTGGTCTGCTCTTTGTAAGCTGTAATGTTCTGTGTTTGTGGGTCGTAACTGGTTTTACTTTTGAAAAGACCAATTTGAATTTTCATGCTGGTTCAGGGTGTTTTATACTGGTCTAGCTGGTGAACAAGCATCGCCATGTTTCTCGACAGTAAAACCTGTAAGAACTGTACTGGGAACCATACAGTCTCAAGCTCAACTCCTCAAAGCTATATGCTTTTCCCATGTAAATTTGATTTAGGCCTTGACTTGTTTGTCTAAACTAGAATGCAAAATAATTGCGTTTTGTCTGTTGGTCCACATGCACAGCACAGAAATAAACTATTACTGTATGTACAGACTGTGAGAAAGGGTGAGAGACTATGCACTACAACACACTGCATGATGTTAAAAAGCAGTACAAACATACATTTCAAAATGAGACCTCTTTGGAAACATCAAACGAGAGATGAAAGACAGACGGAGCAAGAGTTGAATAGTGTGAAAGACAGGATGAGAGATCACTGGGGAAAAACAAACCTCTGTTTACACTTTCCCTGTAAATATTCTCATTTTGTTTGCTTGTTTTTGTGTATCTGCTTCTTCCGTTGCTTTACATTTGATCAGAAATCAGACATTGTTTATATACTTGTCCTTGCATTCTCGCTTTGTTGTGGATAAAAAGCACGTTGTTATGTCTAAAGCCTTGGTCGCACTGAAAGGCGGCGATCATTGCCTGCACTCCCATTGGTAGTTGTCACTGCTCGTTTGCATAAGGTCAAACTCTGCAGTATTTGTCAGTCATTAAACAGTACTAATGTCTGGTCACATTTTAATTTCAAGTTGATTTCAGTAAGAATGTCCCTTAAAGGTGCAGTTCACTCAAAAATGAAAATTTGTGTCCCACTCAAGTCGTTCCAAAACATGTATACATGTTGGTAACCAAATAGTTTCCATTCCTATTTACTTACATTGTATTTTTGCCCATACAATGCAAGTCCATGAGAACCAAAACTGTTTGAAAGAAAAGTCAGATAGAGGTTTGGAACATCGTGATGGTGAATACATTTTTATTTTGGGGTGTACAGACACCATTCAGACAGATCTGAGGTCTGCGCTATTATTCTGAGATGCCGACCTTGATTTAGTCCTGTGCGTCATCGTCTTATGAAGATTCCCAGCTGTGATTCTGAGCAACCACATCCGTGTTTTCTTCATCCTAATAGATGTATAAAAGATGGATTACATTTCACATCCGTTTCCCCACAGCTGTGCTGTGTTTTGTCTCCTTATTAGCAAGATGTTTAATACTTTCACACAGACGTAACTGATAATTATCAGAACCTATTATCCCTTTTCTAGTAAGGAATTCTTGTAGGGAATTTGGTTGCATTTGATTTTTTTTTTTTTCATTTTATTTTATTTATTTTTTAATGTGCCTATTTATTTATTTATTTTTCCTGTTCCAAAAGCTAGTGAGCTGACTGCCTAGAGAGTATTTTAAGGGTCTTTCCAACAGGTAGAACGCAACATGACGCTGTCCTATAAGATTCCTAATTTTCGCATTTGTGGAGAACAGTGTTATTTAGGATTATTAATATACTATTATAATATTTATTAATAATTTGGATTGGCTTTTAGTTATTCATGTATTAGTTCATTTATTTTTTTCTGTTTGCATTTTAATTTTAGTTGTATGGATATTATGTGATTTCAGCATGTTTTGTAATTAATGTTTTTCTATTTCTACGTAATTTTTTTGTTTAAATTTTAGTTTTATTGCTTCAACTTAAACATATTTATTTCAGTTAGTTGCCAAGGTAACAAATTAAAGTTTTATATGTAATACTTTCATTTTATTTATTTCAGTTATATTTCAGTTACCAAAATTGCTTTTAATAGTTTTAGTTAATAATAACACCAGTGGTGAAGGCAATTTCAGAATGCACTGCAACAAACTGAATAAAATTCTTATGTGCTGTAATGTGCTGTGACTGATTTTTGTTTGTGTGCTTGCAGTATGTGTTTGTACAAATGGTATTCAGCTGTATGTGTGATAAACATAATACAAAATAACTTTGATTTGTGTGTATGCTGATGTGCTTTGTATGTTGCATGTGAATAGTTTAATTTACATGTGAACAGAAGCATGTCTGCATGTTCAGGGTGCCGTTTTCCATATAGCCTTGAGCAAGTAATTAATCAAAATGAAAACCACATAAATTAAAATATGAATACATGAATAAATAAAATATAAGAATATTTCAATATGGACATAAATCACTGTAACAAAAAGACAGAGTGACAGAAAGAAAAAATAACAGTAAAAAAATATATATATATATATAAAAAGTAAGGTGTTGAATTTTTTTTTTGCAGAGTACAAAACCCAGTTTCAATGTCGATGCACCAGAGCAAAACCCAGAAGTTCATGGTTCAACAGAAAAACTACCACACTCACACGCAGGTGCACGGAGTCGGACCCACCCTAAACCGTGCAATCCCACTTTCAGTGGGACACAACCCACTAAATGGTAAGTACAATTCATCTAGTGCTGGATCTCAGATTTTTCACAGCACGTTAGTATGGAAGAACATTGTCAGTTGAAACGCCTAAAAAGCACTGTAAAGCAGTTGTGGCCTAATTGTTAGAGAAACTGTAAAGCAGTCGTGGCCTAATGGTTAAAGAGACTGTAAAGCAGTAGGTGGGGGGAGTGAATAACCAGCGGTCTCTTCCACCTCTGTCCATACTTGGACACATGTCCTTTCTTTTCCTTTCCTTTCCTTTCCTTTCCTTTCCTTTCCTTTCCTTTCCTTTCCTTTCCCATTTTAAAAAAAATTAAGGTTTTTGAGGAAAACATTCCAGGATTTTTCTCGATATAGTGAACTTCAATTGGAGCAAAGGGGTTGAAGGTCCAAATTTCAGTTTCAGTGCAGCTTCAAAGGGCTCTACACGATCCCAGCTGAGAAATAAGGGTCTTATCTAGCAAAATGATCAATCATTTTCTACAAAAAAAAATGACGTAATAATGTTGGAAAAGTCACGCATGGTTAGTTAGTTCTTCGTCTGTGTGCTTCTGTTCAAAAAGGTAGGATATGGTAAAAAACTCCATCTCATTTTCTCCTTCACAAACTTTTACCTTTTTTTGTAAAGGCTGTTTGACTTTCTTTGCACGTTCACTTTGTAAACTCTGGGTTGGTACTTCTGCCTATGTCACGTGTGACCTTTCCAATGTAATTACGTAATGCATGAAGTCGAGCTAGTGCAAGACGAGCAATTGTGGTTAAGTATGTTTTTTTTTTTTGTTTTTTTTAAATGACTGATCATTTTGCTAGATAAGACCCCTATTCCTTGGCTGGGATTGTGTAGAGCCCTTTGAAGCTGCATTAAAACGGCAATTTGGACCTTCAACCCCTTTGCTCCCATTGAAGTCCACTATATGGGGAAAAATGTTTTCCTCCAAAACCTTAATTTCTTTTTGACTGAAGAAAGAAAGATATGAACATCTTGGATGACATGGGGTTGAGTGAATTATAAGAACGTTTTTATTCTGCAACTTGACGTAAGAATTGTTCATGTGGCACTGAGGACTGGAGTAAAGGCTACTGAAAATTTGGCTGTGGCACCACACGAATAAATTCCATTTTGAAATATATTCAAAGAGAAAACAGTTATTTTAAATTGTAATAATATTTCACATTATTACTGTTTTTACTGCATTTTTGATTAAATAAATGCATCCTTGGTGCACATTATAGACTGCTTCTTAAAAAACAAGCCTTACCCACTCCAAGCTTTTGAAAGGTAGTGTATATATCTTGGCTGCCACTCTCTATAATTTTGACACATTGATGTAATCCCAAAGCATCTCCTCCTGTTGAAGAAATCTGAGAACGAGTGACATCAGCATCTCAAAATGTTATTTCATGTATCAGTTTTTATTTTTCAACAAGTCTCGCTGACTCCGCACGAAGCCCTGGGTGTTTGACGGAATGACAGATCACACACGCCGTGAGACATTCCGTGAGGAGAGTGACAGCATGTCTGACTAGCTTAGAAACGTTTAGCTCTATGTCTGCAATGCCGTGAGATGACAGTACAATTCCGTTATATAGCTGAGTTGAAGATGATGATAAAACAGTGTTCCCACAGTCATCAATATTAAAGACGAATATTAAAATTTCCAAGGCTGGAAGAGTTATGGAAATGTATGAAATATTGAAAAGCCGTGGAAATGTCTATATTAGGTATTGTTTTTTTCTTTTTCAAGCCAATCTTGGCTAGAATTGCTCCGTTTGAGTACAATATCTATAAAATGATTTTTAAACATCCTTATCCATCACAAACCACAAGAAAAATCATGGAAAAGTAAGGAAATTCATTGATCAAAAGGTGTGGGAATCCACAGTACAAATTAGTGGTTAGATGGTTCACAACCACAGGCATGTGCGTTTTAGACCCCACGTTCTCGCTTCCTCTCTCTCTATTGCACGTCTGCCGTCGCCTCATTTATTGTAATTTTGTATTGCTGCAGGTCGGCCCTTAAGTTATGGACCCATTGTTTTTTTCCAAGCGGATCCTCTGGTTGAAATCATATAAAGACTTAAGCATTGCCTTGTGCGCTGCACTGTCCAAAGTGAGTTATTAGCCTCATTTTCTCCGGGTAATTTTAGATAAAAGCCTGGCCATGAGGGAAGGCAAGAACTGGAGAAAAGAAAGAGAGAGAGGAGGGGAAAATTAAATGACAGAGCGTTGCGATAAACGGTCATTGAGGGAAGTGCTCTTAGGAGGCAGGTGAGAGGATTAGATACAGTAGTTCTGCATGTTAATGAGGGGACAATGGGGCGGCAGAACTAATGTGTAGCATGACATCTGTTATCCCTCTTCCTGCCCTGCAGACTGGCAGCGTTACACAACTCTGCCGAATGCAGCCAGAGCTCTGCTGTAATACTAATGCAAGGAGGAGCCCATGGGGTATTGGGTAACTGTTTTTGCACGGTGTTGTGGTCTGACATGCCGTTTCTCGCTGCTTTGAAACTCAGCCAAACCGCACTCTGACTGGATGTCGGATCGTACAGAAGTGACCGGGTTCACTCAGAGGGAGACAGACCTTTACATATTACATTACATTTAGTCTGTAGGTCGTAAGAGACAAGCATCTGACTGACTTCCTGTTGACCTCATGTTATATCATTTGTAGTTTTGATTGGATTTATGGATTGAGGGAAGGGGGGTGGGTTAGGTTACTGTTGAAACAATGCACACTTCAGATTTAATTTGATTAACATATCCAAAAACCACTAGAACAGTGTTATATTTTTTGCTGACTTGTGTACTTACATTATTCCAAATGTTTCGAAGAATGTTGAAATCCATAGAAATAAGCTATTTTAACTAGTGTAACGGTTTTATTTTGTAGAAAACATGGAAACACAGAAGAAGCTTTAATATGTTATGCATTTTATTAGACAGGTGACAAACACACAGAGTAGCATTAGAACTTTCAACACACTCAGATGTATCTGTACATACATGTGTAATTATGTGGCATAATAAATGCTCCACTTTTTTCGAGTCGTGTATCGCGCTCGTCCTTTATTAGCAATCGCTCCAGTGCCCTCGTTTCGCTTCCATGACTTTCAGCCCCACCATGCTTCACACTACAGTGACCTTAATTAAGACAACAACTCCCATGATTTCACAATCAATCACTGCGTCATTAAATTAGGCCTTTGGTTCTTTGTTTGTTTTGAGTATGCACCCTCTAGCGGCGAAAACTTACGTATTGTGCCTTTAATGGTAGACAAATGCTGGATTTGTTTGTTGGTTTACTTAGAATTACTTTGGGGAAAAGTAACAGTTCAAAAGAGTCATTTGTTCACAAATCAGGCTACACAGGTTGCGCTACATGTTTCTTTTTAACCTGAAATGCTTGTCTTGTCTAGCTCTGCGTGAACTCTGTGTATTCCAGTTTAAGACCGTTAGGGAAGGTTGAAAAACTCCCATCTCATTTTCTCCTCCAACTTCAAAATTGTCCTACATCGCTGCAGTAGTACCGACCCAGTGTTTACAAAGTGAACGTGCAAAGAAGATCAAACAGCCTTTACAAAAAAGGTAAAACAGCAATGTAGGATGAATTTGAAGTTGGAGAAGAAAATGAGATGGGAGTTTTTTGACTGTATTGAACTGAAATACACAGAAATCACACAGAGCTAGACAAGATTTTTTAGCATTTCAGGTTAAAAAGTATGTACAAATTTTTTTTGCAAAATGGCCGATCATTTCGATAGATCTTCCTTGGCTGGGATCATTTAGAGCCCAAGAAAGACATGAACATCTTGGATGACAAGGGGGAGAGTAAATTATCTGTACATTTTAAAAATAAAAGTAAACTTCTCCTTTAAGCATTTTGGTGTTTATTGGTATCGGTCATTTTCAAAAACGATTTTCCGATAAAATAATTTAAAAGCATTTAAAGAAAGTTTTTCTTAGAGCCCTTGTTGTTCTTAATTTTGACATTTATTTTCATTTTTACACCAGACATATTGTATATATATATGATCTGTAATAATCGGTATCACTATCAGCATCAGTCCTGAAAAACACCTATCGTTCAACCCCTAATACAAAGTAGCCTAATCTGTTAGCAATAGGCATAAAAAGGTGGGGCTGGGTAAAAAAATATTAATTATAGTCTTGATTTAGGCATCTAAATTCTTAAAATCTTTTTTTTTAAATTATCTTTTATTATTACTGCTGAATCTACAGCTTCAAATTCAAAGTAATAAGATGAAAAGGTTGTTTACTGCAAAATAATGACAAGAAAACACTTTTCTATTAATCTGTCTAATTCACAAACAAATTACTCTTCTGAAACTAATCTTTTTATGATTCCTGAACAAATGACTTTTAAAGAATCATCCAAAAAGACTAAGGAGTTAACATTTAAATAAGTTTGTCAGATCCTGAAATAAATTATGAAAACAGATGAAATATTAGTTTAAAAAAAAAAACTTTGAGAAGATTTGCAATCTTTTGCTTCAAAGGCAATAAATATTCCTGTAAGCCACATAAACTCATGTTCAGGTAGGGGACTGAAATCCTAGCATCAAACCTAAGGTTAGGATTTATAATTAGTTTTATATAAAAACAAAACAAGTCTGTGGTATTTCCTATGGTAATTTCGATTTTCCAACTAAAAGTGTGTGTGTGTGTGGTTAATGGTAGATGTAGCAGACTGACTAGTTTCTCAATGTCTTAGGCGTCTGGCACCCGGTGAGGTCTGTCCCACACGAGAGACGGCCTGTCAGCAGCCCTCTGTGTGTATGTATGTGTGTGTGTGTAGTGCTCTGGTAAAGCCATTCGTCTCTTGTCGTCTACTTCTTACTGTTTCTGTACACTCTCAGTTTGTCTTCCTCAATTTACTTTATTCTCTCACTTCATAACAGCTGTAGGAGTGTGTGTTAGCATCAACAGTAGCTAACTGATTATATTTTTGTCTGTAGAGAAATTGTGTGATCTTTGAGGAAAAGGTTACTTGTTAGCTTCTGGCGGATTTGCTTTACATAACAGAAAGGAGACGCATGTTGGTGACTTACTACATCTAACTGAAAACAAAAATCTATAAAATGACAATCACACTAATCCAGATTAACTTCAAATTTCCTCACACAACCGTATGGACTATTTTTTTTTGTTCCACAGAAAAAAGTGTTGATGTCTTGTTTGTTTGTAATTCATAGTATTTTTTGTTAGTGAAATAATCTAACAAGATGCCCTTCTGAATAAATCGATGGAGGATGAATGATAGTGTAAGGGTCAAAAATAGAGACAAGAAACAACAGCAACAGGAAGCAGACAGAAAAACAGGAGGTAATCGAGCAGAAAACAGCCCAGAAATATCTACAGATGCCTGACTGGAAAATATTTAGTGAGACAGTCATAACAAGAGTTTATCAGACCACAATTTAAATAACATACTTACTAATATAATGAATTAATTAACTAAGCGAGGAGAGGAGAATGTGAACAGATTCCTTTCCACATACTTATGCATTTGGAAATGACATCATTTAAATGAACGGATTCAGGACAGACTATTTTAGGAAATTTGTTTTCCCTGCAGTTTTCGGATGAAGGTGTTAAAGTCTATTTATCCGGGTAAGAGATGAAGCTGCACAAGAGAGCCTTGTGGGCAGCGCACTGACATATAGTGTCATTGTGCTTTGGGCGTCCCAAGTTCGAGTCCTGGCTTGCGGACCTTTTCCAATCCCGTCCCTCTACCATTTCGCTTCCTTTCTAAAACACTGTCCTATCAAAAATAAAGGTAAAAATGACTGAAAACACTAAAAAAAGAGGTTTGAACTGAACTAACACTCTTCTTAGTAAATAGTATTGGCTTGTTTAAATAGTAGTGGTTTATTAGAAATGAGACGAGTTAGTTGGGAAAAGCCGTCATTCCCTCTTTTCATTTCTGTATAAGGCTCGGAGTTGTGGTCACTTTGTCCGAATCTTGCGAGAATAACTGGGTCTGGTCCCAGAGTTGTTTGCTAGTCTCTCTCTCTCTTTTTCTCCCTCGGTCGTTTGCTTCTATTTTTTCCCCAGTCACCTCCTCATGTTCCAGAGACTGAGATATTGGACCAAGGACAGAGAAAAGGAGGGAATGGACGAAAAAGGAATCAGACAGTCACAGGGGAACACGTACAGGAGACTAAGAAAAGACAAGACAACAGAAAGAGTTTTTTCCTTTCTCCAGCCCTCTCTCCCTCTCGCTCCCTCTCTCGTTTCACTTTCTTAAAGCTGAACTCCTGAGCTGTTCTGCCAGACACTGCCTACAAAAGTGAGAGAGAGTCGTTCTGAGTTGTTTATGAAAGCCATGCCGTCCAGACTGATGGATTTTTCTCTCTTCTCTCTGTTGATGTCTCTGCTTTGCCGGGCTGCAGTAGGGAACCACACAGGCCGGATCAAGGTGGTCTTCACCCCGACTATCTGCAAGATGACCTGCACCAACGGCCGCTGTCAAAACAGCTGTCAGCAGGGCAACACCACCACTATCATCAGTGAGAACGGGCACGCTACGGACACGCTCACCGCCCCCAACTTCAGAGTCGGTGAGTGGCATCAGCGCCTCTTCTCAATGTATTGTGGGAAGTGCTGTAAGTTTTCATTCAACCAAGTCTTTGTACAACATCTAATTCCTTCGGAACTGGACTTTGTTTAATGTATGTGTGTATGCTTGTGTTTGCTGTATACTGAACAGAGAACAGCTGGCCGCGGGCCTGTTACATCATGTCCAGCCTTAGACAGGTCTATAATTATGGCTGATGTTTGGATGTGTTTCTAGTCACAGTTCGGAGGGGAGTTTTCACTCGCCTGGCAGATATTGTGGAAAAGTTTAAGATGCTTTCGACTGTGTCTGAAAAACCTACATAATTGGACCTCAGTTCTTTGAGGTTCATTTCCAGCAGTGATATTTCACAATGAGGGCTCAGAATGAATCGAGAGCATGTGGTTATGACACAGCAGAATGTCTTCTGCCCTCCGGCTCAGCCGGTTCATGTTCAGTTAGTGCCCAGCTCAGCCGTCTGAGTAGAAACAGAGCAGTCTGGGTGCTTCACACACTTCTTAGTTGCGTAATCCTGTGATTCCCAATCAGGGCGTTTGGAAAGAATTTGATTTGGCTGTTGTGGAGTCTTTGTTACTCTTTTGTTACTTCTCATTAATATTTGCACAAACTGTGACATGTTTTTACTCGTTTAGCATCTATTGTATTTGAACTCCAGTATACAATATGCAAATTACTGCTGTTAAACATCTGGATTTCATGTATATGTAAATTCAACATTTCTCTCAGAGAAAGTGTGATTGCCCCAGAAACTGTCAAAACTTATGAAAGACAAACTCGGGTGTCTTCTTAAGCTACTTGAAATATTAGTTTTAATATTAGTGCTAAATAATAATATGAATTAGTAGGAGGTTTTGGGAGTACAAGGCAAAAAAAAGTTTAGGAAACACACAAGTCAAGAAGTACATTGACTTCTTGGTCCACTCTTCTTTAATGTCCCGTATTGGGGGACGGTAGCAAGTAGTTACTTTGTGACTTGCATTAGGTTCAAGAATGAAGCAATAGACACAGTTTATACTCATAGTTGCTACATAAGGGTTACTTTCAAATCCAATTACTTTGTGGACACAAGGGTAGCATTCAGCTAGGGGTTGTTTTCACCAGTGGGTTTTGTAATCAGTACCCAGCAGGTTGAGCGGCTGAAATTGTATTCCATATAAGAGGGTCAGGAAAGCTCAGAGGAGTAAGTGTTCGGACAGATACCCTCAGAATAAGCAGAGGTTGTGCGTGGTGCAAAGATGTCATTCTCTCCGGCAAGCTGTTTGTCTGAGTGAGGTGAACGTCTGGAGTGGGTGAGTGTGTGCGGCCTTATAAGGAACACAGAGCGCTCTGTCAGCTCTGATCCAGACGCAGCTGGGAGGAGAGATCCCAGGCTGAGCTCCAGCACCGTGGAGATTGGAGACACACACACACACGCGCACACATTAGAGTTGGATCAATACCAAGATTTTGGCTTCGGTACTCTGAACCAACCTCTTGTACCTTAGTGTTGATGCTAAATCGATCATTTAAACAACAAATAAACAGCCTCAGGCAGATGATAAATGAAACTAGAGCTGTCAATAGATTCAGTAATTTGACTGATCTCAGAGCAAATGTGCAATAATTAAATCACCTTTCCCCATATATTACCATTCAAAAGTTTCGTGTCTGTAAGATTTTAGTTTTTAATTAATTTATTATTTTGTTTATTTCTCTGATAGCAAAAACTGAAGTTTCAGCAGCTGTTATTTCAGTCTTCAGTGTCATGTGATCCTTCTAATATGCTGATTTGGTCCTCAGAAAAGCTGTGCTATGTGATATTTTTGTGGAAATCAGATACTTTTTTTAGCCTACTGTTTTTCTGCCTGAATAGACAGTTCAAAAGAACAGCATTTATTTGAAATAAATTTTTTTTTGTAAAAAAATAAACTAGAATGTTTTAATGTTAAATTTGTTTTACATGTCACTGCATAAACTTTTATGCTTCATATAACATTACATGAATCTTTAAACTATGTGTATAGCATATATTGTCAAACCGGTCATCAAAAATGGCAAAATGACATTGTGTCATGGTAATTTTTTATTGGTACTCCATGCACACATAGAGACTGTCATGTAGACCTGTGAAGTATTGATCACCTCTAGGTTTTGACTGTCACATAGATCAATAGACCATCTCATGGAAATACTATAGCATTATCATCTGATCGATATGTATTATTGCCCTTCTGAAAATCCTCAGTGTAGTCCAGATTGCTCCAACTGGAGCTAAATGTTTATCCCCAGCGCTTGTTTATGTGTATATGTCTTACCCGAACACGTTGTTGGACGCTGTTGTGTTGGGTGTTTTGACAGTCATCCCCATGGAGCTGCCACTGAACCTGTCTGTACTAGCAGAGGCGTTGGGGTTTACAGGAAAATTTTTACTCCGTCTGTTTAAGGGCCGTGGGTGGCTGTTCTTTTTTGTCAAATGAAATATTGGTATTCCAGGTGGGCTAATGACATCACAATTACATAAAGCTCTAATGGCTTGCTTTTGTGTTCTCACTTATGTGAAAGTCATTTGCCAGTTTTGAAATGCTTTTAATGGGTGTGTGTGTCCCTGAACATTCTTTGAGAGAAGGATAAAGTAAGGGATAATTTACAGATAATTTACTCACCCCTTTGTCATCCAAGATGTTAATGTCTTTCTTCAGTCGTAAACAAATTATGTTTCTTGAGGAAAACATTTGAGGAATTATCTCCATATAGTTGACTTTAGTGGTGAACTTCCAAAATGCTCTGAAATAATCGGTCATTTCAACAAATTGACAGTTTATGTACTTTTTAACCTCAAATGCTCGTATTGTCTTGTCTCTGCCATGCGCATGCGTAGTGTGTGTTATCCAGGTCAATGCAGTTAGGGTATGTTGAAAAACTCCCATCTCATTTTCTTCTTCAACTTCAAAATCATCCTATATCTCTGTTTTACCTTTTTTTGTAAAGGACGTTTGATGTTCTTTGCATGTTCACTTTGTAAACACTGGGTCGGTACTTCTGCAGTGATGTAGGATGATTTTGAAGTTGGGCAAGAAAACGAGATGGGAGTTTTTTGACATACCCTAACTGTATTGAACCATTTGAGGTTAAAAGGATATAAATTGTCAATTTGTTTCGAAAATGGCTGATCGTTTTGCTAGATAAGACCCTTCTTCCCGGCTGGGATCATTTAGAGCCCTTGGAAGCTGCGTTTAAACTGCATTTTGGAAGCTCAAACTTGGGGGCACCATTGAAGTCCACTATATGGAGAAAAATCCTGAAATGTTTTCCTCAAGAAACTTCTTATCAGCTGAAGAAAGAAAAACATGAACATCTTGAATGACAAGGGGGTGAATAAATTATCTATACATATTTGTTCTAGAAGTGAACTACTCCTTTAAGTTGACTGTAAAGACATTTGGGTCATTCCTTGTCAACTCAACCAGAGATCCCCGGCTCGAAATTGTGATTTTGTTAATATTTTTTTCTGGTGAAAGAAATACCTAAATGAAGAAGAAAGCCAAAATATTAAGTGTCATGGATGAATATTTAGTGAGTAATCCACTGTTTTGTAGAGGTGGGGTCAAAATGACAAGAGATTCAGAGCCAAATTACAGGAGTGTAAAAATTACTTTAGAAAGATAGCAATGACATTGTAATTTTTACACAGAGATTTGTAGGTCTGTTAAAATCAGGTGACTTTGTTGCATTATGTGCCAATGGTGATCATTCAAAAATGGGGAAAAGACACTTTTCAAGATTTTTCCCCAAAGTTTGCATACCTGTAACTAAAGAGGTATTAACGATTTCTTAAATATTGGGTGTTAACAAACTTTCCATTTTCCATGTTCATTTTTAAGAGGCCCTGTATGCTTGAGATCCAGAGATATTGGAATTTCAAAATGGCCCCAGGAGTAAACTCTTAAATTGTACACATTTTCAGTGCTCAAAAACCAAATGTGGGTGGGTCGCTTTGCATAAAGATAATACTTCTCTTCTTTTAAAGAAGAATGTTTGAAGAACCAATAATGTTAAAACTAGAAATGAATTTAGTTTCCTTCTGTCAAAATAACTGCATTGAACAAACATGTGCCATAAATATTCTTTTTCCAAAGTTTGTGCACTTGTAATTTAAGTAGTATTGAAGATATATAATTTTAG
>JAHKKF010524258.1:0-21371 GCA_019740295.1 Labeo calbasu | reverse complement strand
ATATATATATATATATATATATATATATATATATATATATAAAACATTTCTGCTATTTTTTAAATACAATTAATAAACTAGATAAGACAAAAAGAAAATAAAACCTTCCTTGTTTTAATCATTTGTATTTTTAATCACAGTATAGTACTTGGTATAGCAAATACTTGTTATTCCTTTTTTTATCCAGTTATTGATATATTAGCCATTGTGGACTCAATATAAAATATACAAAGTTTTTAAACAAAATATCTATTATATCATTTTATTAGTGGCTATGATCATGGCAACAAGTGACATGAATCAATTTTCCCCTCTGGGGTAATAGCATCATAGAATCACTTTTGAACCACATATTAAAAGGTGAGGGCTGGTAAACATTTCTTCAGAGAAGTGCAAGTTTGTATTTAGGTAACACTAAATACTGAGCTGACTGTGACTTCATTAGAAAAGATATTAATTATTTTTTTTTAAAGCAATAAATCAGCTGCCTTAGTAATAACAGAATTCATCTTCAGTAAGTATGTGTTGCTTTACATAGTCAAACAATACTAGGTAACTACCTAATATTTCATAACTTATAATGTTTCATAGCAACATGTTTATTACAAAATTCTTGATATTTGATGTACACTGTGCAGTACCCCAGTGTTTCCTTGTTTTATAGTCTATATAGTCCAATAGTCTATGCTGAAATGTTACAAATGAATATATGTCTGACTGTTACTGTTTGCAGGTTTTGTGTAGGAAATGGACAACCTGACATTCAGATACAGTTTACTCCTAGTGGAGGGACTTCAAGTAACACCTCAGTCTACCTATGTTGTTTTCATATTTCTTCTTTTGGTATATATCTTTATAATGGTTTCCAATATTGCACTTGTAATTCTGATTTCAACAGAGAAGAATCTACATCATCCTATGCATTTCCTTTTCTGTAACTTACCACTGAATGATATATTAGGGACAACTGTAATTTTGCCGCGCTTATTGCAGGACATTTTAAAAGAAACGTCAGAGCGCTATATGACATACGTAGAGTGTGTTGTTCAAGCTTATTTTGTCCATATATTTGTAGCAGCATGCCATTATGTTCTCATAATCATGGCCTTTGACAGATATGTGGCTATATGTAATCCACTGCGATACTCAGCAATTATGACCAATAAGATGGTGGTTAAACTATCAGCATCAGCCTGGGGTCTGTCAGTTCTTATGGTGACAATTTTGATAGGACTCACTGTGCGCCTGTCTCACTGCAGATCTAAAATTGAAAACCCTTTCTGTGACAATGCCTCACTGTTTAAACTTTCCTGTGAGGATGGTGTTGTTGTTAATAATGTGTATGGAATCATTTATACTGTGGTTTTATTTTCCTTCTCAATTCTGTCTGTATTCATAACATATGGCAAAATTGCTACTGTATGCATAACTAGCAAAAACAAAGCACTCAACAGCAAAGCCATAAAAACATGCAGCACTCATTTAGCTGTTTATTTAATCATGCTAGTTTCTGGCTCTACTTTTATTTTTCTCCATCGTTTTCCTCTATACTCTGAGAGCAGAAAGCTAGCTAGTATAATGTTCCACATTGTACCACCAGGACTAAATCCTTTAGTATATGGTTTACAAACTAAAGAAATAAGACAAAAGTTTGTAAAATTTTGGTGCAGAGAAAAAGAAACATTTTAATATATTATATCCATATCTTATACACTTGTATCAGCATTTAATGTGTCAAGTCACTAACTCCCCTTTTGGAACGCATATAAAGCTGTGGTATCTTCAAACTATGTCTTTGGATACAATCATACTGTGTTAGGAATTTAAGTCTTAAGTAACTGCTTTGTAGCTTATGAATTTGCTATTTGCTTATTTTAGGGGTACTAAATCAATGTCTTCACATGGCAATGTATTACAGTATATATATATATATATATATATATATATATATATTGTAAAAGATCTACTTACCTTAAATTGTACTTTATATATTTTTTGCACACTTTTGAATTTACACAAAAACTTTTGTTTACAGAGTAGTTTTTCTTTGAGTTCAGCTAAGTTTTATGATTATAAAATTGGAATATAGTATGTGTGTGTATTTCAAGACATTTGTTCGTTTTTTTTTTTTTTTCTTTTTTTGGTGAACCGCATAATAAAAAATAATTTTGTGATTTTCTGTATTTATTTGTTTGGTGTTCTTGTGGGTATAGGTTATTTTGCTGTTTTAGGCTGTAAGGACCTGAAATAACTGAAATCGTGTGGCGACATGTAATGCGGTCAAAACCTGCCTGGAACTATACATTCGCTGTGCATTTCCCTGAAAATAATTGCACACCTTAGAATGTTTGTCAGCCAATCAGATTCAACAGCCCCGTAGTATAAATAATCATCAACATCATCAGAAATTCATTAGTATTGTAATTTGTACTTTGTACTTAGATATGTGCAGGTAGTTTAATTAAGTAAAACAAAGAACAAGAAACACTGAGGACAGGAACAGAAACATAAGCAGAATGGCAATCATAATCTTTAACAACTCACAAAGCACAAGAGGAACACAAGGGCTAAAAATACACTGGTGTGTGCGGCCGTGCCGCAACAGCTAAAGTCTGTCTACCCTGGACGTGACAAAGCAACCGTTGCAAATCATTTGAACTTTGTGTGAGCATGTCATAAATAGAATGCGGTCACGCCACGCCGCATCCAGTGTAGACAGCATCAATGATTATAATGGGTTCTGCTGTATTTTGTCACGTCGTGTCGCACCGCTCGCATCTGCTCGCGTCCGCTCGCGTCCGCTCGTAACTGTTTTTATTTTGCATGCAATGGTGAAGTCAAGTTCAAACACAAGCAGCATTTCAGGCTGTGCACTCCTCCCTGCCCATGCTTCATTACGGGTGGGGATACACACAGTCTGTGCGTTGCTTGTCTGGGAGCGAGAGCCACTCGAAATGTGGTCGGTAAGCTCTCGAGGGAGCTAACTGCTTGCATTACAAGTGGCTACCGCTGTGGACACTTCGTTCAGCGAGGGTGATCTCCGAGGAGGGTGCCTTCGTGGACTAAGGCAGAGCAATGATTTCAATCATGGGGTTCGCAAATGGATCTGATGGAGGGGTTGGAGACGAGCTTGTCCCTTTCTTTGCCCTGACCCGACAGATCCAGTGCCTTCTCTCAGGGATTGGAAGCATGCTATGCGGTTCCATACTCCAGGTGGCCAGTCATTGGGAAGGAACCCACTCAGTCACACATTTCCTTCATGGTGCACTGAGGCTGAGGCTGAGGCTGAGGCCCCCGGCGCGCTCTAGAGGGTCATCATGGGACTTGACTTCCAATTTTTTGGAAATTTTAACCCCTCACCCCCTCACATGTAAAATACCATCCAGATAAACTGTCATTGAGGGTATGCTCAAATAATGTATCTTTTTTTTTTTTATCAAGTATACGTATGGTGATATTGACAAAGGTTTTGTTCACTGATAAACTTGATACTTTTGTTCACTGATAAACTTATGAGTGTTTACGATAACAAATGGCCACTTTACATAAACAGGATGAAGTATACTTGCTTGAAAGCAAGTGAAAGTTATGTGATGTGTAGTCAAGTATGATGTCCCATGCTAGGAATTTGTGCTCTGCATTTATCCCATCCAGGTGCACACACACAGCAGTGAGTAGTGAACACACACACTCACACCGTGAACCATTTTTGGCAGCCATTTGAAAGCCATTTTTGCTGTGGCAACAGGGGAGTGGTTGGGGGTTCTGTGCTGATTATTCACTCCCCCACCTACAATTTCTGCCGGTACTGAGACTCCAGTTCCCAACCTTTGGTTTACAAGTCTGACTCTCTAACCACTAGGCCAGAGGTCTTCAACTCTGCTCCAGGGGACCCACTGTCCTACAAAGTTTATTTTCAACCTGCTTCAGCACATCTTCCTATGTTTTTTCAAGCAATCTTGAGGAGCTTGATTAGCTGCTTCAGGTGTGTTTGTTTAAGGTTGTAGCTAAACTCTGCAGGACAGTGGGTCCCAAGGAACAGGGTTGAAGACCTATGCATTAGGCCATTAGTTAAAGATAAGCTGAGGATATTACCAAGAGCCTGGTGGTGACCAGTGACATGACAGAAAGAGGTGTTGCGCTTATCCAAGAGTACAATGGACTCTTGTCCAAAACTGAAGAACAAATGTTATGCAGATTTTCAGAGAGCAATGAAATCTGTTTCCAGGTCCCTGTAAAGTGTGGTTGGAGCATTGTAATTTTGTAATTTTGTAATTTATTTTATGTTAACTTGTTTTATTTTTTGTCATTTCATGCCTATATTTTGATAGACCAGTAAGTGGACAGGAAGCAAAGAGGGAGAGGGGGACGGGATCGGGAAAGGTCCAGGAGCTGGGGTTCAAACTCAGGATACCTGAATAGCTAAGCTGAATGTAGCACAGTCGGTGCCAATAGCCTTTTGGTTAGTGCGTCGACATACAGTGCAACTGTGCTCACAGTGACCTGAGTTCAATTCCCGTCTCGAGATCCTTTGCCAATCCTGCTTCCTTCTCTTCTCCCACTGTTTTCCTGTCATCTCTCAACTGTTCTATCTACAAAAATGCATAAAAAAGCCCATTAGAAAAAAAACAAAAAACTGAGAAGCTGAATGTAGCACATCAGTGCAAATGTAACTTAACATTTTAAGACTAACACTAAGGTTCTTGTTTTTAACATAATTCATAGATTACTAATGGTTTTTGATGCTATTATGGTCATTGACCCTCTGGGGTCTGAGGGTGTTTTGGGGCCCTGAAGAAGTTTTGACATGCCCTGACATTTGTGCTTTTTTTCAGTAACTTAAAAACATATAAATGGCTAAAGTCTGATTACAGTGTAATCACCACAAATTGGGCTACAATAACATGTAACCAAAATGAAAATGTTCATGTTTGTGTTTTTGAGAAAACAACGTTTATGCGTGGTTAGTGAAAAACAAATTTTTTAAGTCACTGAAATAAGGCTATGAAACACATATAGAACATTAGTTCAGAAGACTTTTGAGTACTGGATGTGGTAGGCTTTTTTCTACAAAATGATGTGAAAATCATCTTGTTCACTCGTTTAGAGAAAACAATATATTGATGTAAATTTTCTAAGACATGTTTTGTGATCGAAAGGGAATATGTGAAGGAGTGGCAATGAACCATGAATATTTAGTAATTCACACCTGAGAGACAAAGAGCCCTCACTAATGGCCCATCAATGAGACTGTGACTGTCAGGTGAGGACCGCCCCTAACCTGAGCACATAAAGCGCCTGCACGCGCTACATTTCGTCAGTTGACATTCACTTCTCACGATCTCTGCACCTCTACACAGCTCAGTTTGATTAAACTGTTCACTTGTCTTCAGGAGGACATATTGAAAGAACAGCCTCCACCAGACATGACAGTCTTTATTTCAGCCAGTAGGTCAGTTGTGTTGCATCCGGAGCCGCCCACGCTCTATCTTGTCTTCAGGCTGCCCGCCTTTTCGGTGTTTTTCTTGCCTTTTCTCCCCTTTTCACGGCTGCCCGCCACATTTTTTTCTCTGTATTTCTCCAGTATGTCACTCTCAAAATCGGGCTGCTTCTTCTGGGGATGGTTCATCACGTGCCTGCCCGGCCACGTGTGGCGCGCTGATCGCCTCTAAGTATCTTCACCCGTTCTGTGTGGTCTGCCTCGGTCTCAAACACGCTGAGGAGGCCTTGCAGAACCCCCAAAATTGCAATCATTGTCTTAGGCTGCCTAAGAAGCTCCTGCGGCACCACATTAAAGTTGCCATGACACAGTGCGTCGAGCTCAGCCTTTCTGATTTGGATGGGGGACATGGCGAGGACGACGCACCACCGGAGGCCTCCGGGGCACAGTATCTCTCGATTGGGCTGACCATCCCAATCTGGCGTTCCCCAAAGACGACATCTTTGGGGGCAACCTCCCGTTCGCTGACGAACTGGCCGGTTCCGGCGATGATGATACTGCGGGGATGATGAGGATGAGGAGGCCATCCCGCCCTTATACGTTCCCCAGGCTAACACCCCCACGGCCTTACCCCAATCCATCCTCCTGGATGTATGTGAACCTCAATATTGAGTGGCCGGCTCCACAGAGCGCCACCCACCAGGAGAGGGACGTTTATGACGAGAAGCTGCTGGGTCCCCCTCCCGGCCCGAGGAAACAACTCTTTCCCGTCCTCCCTGCGTGTGCGAAGCACATGAGGCATTACTGGAGCAATCCATTTAACCTCAAACACGGTCTTGTGGGCCTCGAAGTTAAGGATATGGCAGATCTCAGTATGGGTGATCCCCGCGCCATCGAGCCTTCGATCGCCAGGCATCTTAGCCCTGTCCAGGGCGGACTGCTCGCCCCTCCGAAGCCGGTATTGCAGAACAAAATGGATCGTTTTTCTGCCTCAGTTCACCAGGCTGCATACAAATCCTTGGCCTTGTCTGTCAGGGCACTTAACGTTTCCTCTCTTCTCTCCGCGTACCAGGCGGAGCTTTTGGACAACTTAGGTCAACAACTAGACAAGGGATCGCCTTCGCCTACCCTTTGGAAGGAGATCCTTATGGTTAACGACCTCGTTCTCCGGAATGCGCAGCAGGCCGTCCAAGTCTGTGGGCGTTCCATGTTGCTTTCTGTGGTGGGAGAGCACGTGCTCTGGCTTAATCTGTCGGGGCTTCCTGACAGTGAAAAACGGCGCATCACGGGCGCCCCGGTGGAGCCTGGCCAGGCTCTATTTGGCCCCGCTGTCGCGTTGATGCACCATCGATGCAACGACAAAAAGAAGGAGAACGAGGCTTTCAAATTGTGTCTTTCTAGAAAGGCAGCTCCACGTCAGGTGCCCCCTGCGCGTTTGCCTAATCCCCCCACCACGGGACGACATTTCCAGCAGAGCAAGGATGGACCCCACAGCAGACCTCCCCCACGGCAGAGTAACCCACCCTCTGCAAAGGCCTGGGGAAGACAGACTCCCGCTGTGGCTGGGAAACCCGCTAACCCTACCCTTACTGACTCAAAACGCAAGCGGCCGGCCTGATGTACAACCGATAGGGGCATCAAGTCTGTGTTTGTGGGCTACAAGCCTTTCAGACTCGCGTCTTGCCCCAGAGCCCCCGTTCAAAAGATGGAGGGTCTCCTTTGGAAGGGTCGGCCACCTTCCTCCTGAGGCTTACCAGCCCATATGTTCAGTGGACGTTGTGTGTTCCCCTCCCATGTTCAGGGGGTCTGTTGTGAGGAAAAGTTCACAAGCAGTGTCACCACACTGCACATACTTTGTTCCCCTCACCCAAATAATAAAGGCTTCGGCCCCTGTGTTCCCCGACACAAAGCACACACTAAACACAATAAATCTTACGAATCATGTGAATTAGTTTCAGGGAGAGCGCATCTCTCTGCAGAGAGAGAACATCTCTCCGCAGGGAGAGCGCATCTCTCTAGACCACTGCATGTCGCCTCCAGTCTGTACACTAGATGGCGCCATTGCACCACAAATGAGCGAACAGGCTGAATTGGCAGCTCTAAGCAGTTCTATGATTTGTGTAGGGACAGTAGCAAACCATGTAACAGCTTGGATGTCTGTGTCGGCTCCCGAGTGGGTGGTTCACACAATAACAAGGGGGTACAGACTTCAGTTTGCCAAAAGACCCCCGCGTTTCAACAGAGTTATCTCTTCTCATACGGAAGAGAGCTCTGCTCATATTCTGAAAGACGAAATCTCCTCCCTCCTCATGAAAGGAGCGATTCGAGTGGTGCCTCCTCACTTACGCAGTCAGGGGTTTTACTCGCGTTATTTCCTAGTTCCAAAGAAGGACGGTTCTCTTCGTCCCATCTTGGATCTCAGAATGTTGAACAAACATTTAAGGAAATACAATTTCAGAATGTTAACACACGGGTCTCTCTTGCGTTCAATAAGTCAAAACAATTGGTTCACATCCATCGATCTGAAAGATGCTTTCTTCCACATAAGCATTTATCCTCCAGACAGGAAATTCCTTTGTTTCACCTACCAAGGCGTGTGTTACAAATTCAGAGTTTTCCCGTTTGGTTTGGCTCTCAGCCCTCGAACGTTCAGTCTGTGCGCGGAGGCAGCCCTGGCCCACGTTGAGAACAGCGGGTCTCAGGATTTCTACATATTTAGACGATTGGCTGATTATAGCCGATTCAAGAGAGAAAGTGATGCAAAGCACTGCCCATGTGCTTGCTCATGTCACAGCGCTCAGTTTCAGATTGAATGTGAGCAAGAGCAATTTCACTCCTGCCCAGAATGTAATATTTCTAGGTCTGGAACTGAATTCTGTCACGATGCGCATGATTGCTTGATGCAAGAGCGTGCCTCTCGCAATTCAGGGAAGAAGCAAGGGTACAGTTTCGCACATGTCTCAGACTACACGGTCTTATGGCTTCGGCTGTCCATGTCCTGCCTCTAGGTCTTCTGAAAATGAGGGCGTTCATGAAGTGGGTTTTATCTCTTCATTTCAGCCCATTACGCGATCTCTGCCACTCTGTCACAGTGACGCGCACTTGCACGACAGCGCTGCGCCACTGGAGGAATGCAGAGTTTTACACTCGGGGAACCCCCCTCGGGGTCATCAAGCTGCGGAAGGTGGTAACGACAGATGCATCCTTAACAGGATGGTGAGCCACTCAGGAGGGCAGAATAGTGAACGGTGTGTGGATGAGCACACTCCAGTCAGCCCACATAAATTATTTGGAGCTCCTCACGGTTTGGAAGGCTTTTAAACATTTTCTGCCCCGTCTGCAGGGGCATCACGTGCTGGTGCAGTGCGATAACACCACAGCCGTGGCACATATCAACCGCCAAGGGGGAATGCGCTCCTCCAAGCTTCATGCTCTAGCTCACAAGCTGCTAGTATGGAGCAGGCGGCACTTTCTGTCGTTACAGACAACCCATGTCCCAGGCATTTTGTGTCGGGCTGCCGTCGATCTCTTCGCCTCACGCAAAATCACCCATTGTCCTATGTTCTTCTATGGGACGATGATGCCCCCCTTGGCATGGACGCACTGGCCCACCTATGGCCCAATGTGTTGCTTTATGCTTTTTCTCCACTCTGCTTGATATCTCCGACGATTTTGATAGCATCCAGGTGGCCCAAATCTCCATGGCTGCCAGGGATAGTTCCTCTTCTGTATGCACAGTCATGGCCCCTCCCATTACGCACGGACCTCCTGTCTCAAGCAAACGGGGAAATATACCATCCACACCCAGACAGGGTGGCTCTTTGGGCCTGGCCCGTGAGAGGGCAAATTTAAACACATTGGGGCTCCCCCCTCGTGCTGTTGCTACCATGCAGAATATTAGAGCTGCCTCTACACGCTCTCTTTATGATTGCAAGTGGCGTGTATTTGAAGGTTGGTGTGAGGGGCATCAGCTGATATCACATCAGTGTTCAGTCATCGACATTTTGAGTTTTTTGCAAGACCTTATCGATGGTGGAAAATCTTTTTCACCTCCTTATTCATAGATTTATGAAGGGCGCCTGCCATTCTCTTCCAATCACTAGAAGAGCAGTTCCAGGATGGGACTTCTCCTTGGTGCCGGAGGCTTTGTCTCAACAGCCATTTGAGCCCCTGGGAGATATTCCCCTTAAGCTTCTATCTTTCAAGACAGCTCTGCTCCTGGCTTTGGCTTCAGCCAAACGTGTCAGTGATTTGCATGCACTTTCTGTTCATCCCTCGTGCACTAAATTCTTTCTTAATGGAGAGAAGGTTTTTCTCAGGCCTAACCCGACCTTTATGCCTAAATGCTTCCCAGCATTCACGCTTTCAGCTTTTCATCCTCCTCCTTTCTCCTCTGAGGAGGATCAGAGGCTAAATGCTTTGTGTCCTGTTCATGCCCTGCAGGTTTACATCAACGGGACCAGCCTTTTCAGGAGGAGTGATCAACTCTTCATTTCGGGCCCTCCCAAACACGGGGAATACCATTTCTAAGCAGCGCCTCTCTCACTGGCTCGTCGAAGCCATCTCATCGGCATATGAATCTAAGGGAGTGCGGCCCCCAGAGGGCCTTAAGGCACATTCCACTACAGGCATGGCGGCCTCCTGGGCCCTATTTAAAGGGGTTTCCTTGCAGGACATTTGTGCAGCTGCAAGCTGGGCCCTCCCCTGACACCACATTGTATGTTCATATATAGGTATATATATATATATATATATATATATATATATATATATGTGTGAGTGTCATGCTTTTATGGTTGGTAGTTCATGCTCACTTTGTGGGGGGTCAGATACTTGGTGACATGTCAAGCACCCCCTTCTAGATGAGCGTCCTCTGGCTTACAGGGCCTCGCTGTGAGTGTACTGGGCAACCGGGAAGCTGTCCATATCTACCATAGGTGGATCTCGAACACGAGATGATGAAAGAGAACAATAGGTTACTGTTTGTAACCCCGGCTCTCTGAAATGTTGAGTGGAAAGATTCACCAAGTTTGCCCCGCTTGCTGCATGAGAAGCGAATATGCTCACTGAGGAAAGGTACGTTTGCCGCACACACTCACATGGCGATTATAATATGAAAAACTAAAGTAGCTTGTGGGCGTGATCTAATTAAAAACAATGAAGCAGACGGGAGAGACTTGACATCTTGTTGGTTTCATATAGATTACTTCATCAGAGAATATTTGTTTTCGGTAAGAGGGGCTTCATCTAAAAGTAAAAATATCAAGCTTTCTATAGATATATCTCCCATGTGTGTGTGTCACGTATTTGCTGAGTTTTAGGTCACTGTATTGACGCATTTCAAAAAGATACGCATGAAGACTGAGGCTGCTGAATGCGCACCCTTTTTATTTTCTTTGTTTGTCAGAAGCATAATGTTTTGTTGACATTGTGAGTGTACAAAAATAAAAGTAGACCCCTTACAGATTTAAATGATGTATTACTTTTATATGTACGATCAAAAATGAGCGAGCATGTTAGGTTCTTTTTGCTCCTGTCATTAATAGATGCAATTGGTGTCGCCGGCGCCACCGTCGACCCCAGTTTAAGACAAAATTTCAATTTTGTCGAGCACACCACAAACATAGTCCAATCTCAGTGAAATCTGGTTTGTTTCCATTCCCCTTCAAAGGAACCTTGTGTTGCTTCCTCTCTAGGGGACACATTGGAAAATGCTGCCAGCATGACCAGTGTCTGAAGCACGTGAATCTGTTTGAAGTGCATGTTAGAGACCAAGGCAGGTAAGCATTGTAGAAAGAGTTTACCTCTGTGCCTGAGGACATTTGAGGACACACATGGTCTATGCGTCATGTGTCTTGGTCAGGAGCTAGCTCATTCGGTGCTCGAGAGCTCTGAATTTGCTCATTGTGAATGTTTGCAATGAGAAAGCTCTGTTTGTATTTGTCCCTCTTCCTGGAAAGTGATAAGTGTTTGTGTCTCGCGGTTCAGGTCCTGTCATGCCAAGGCGCAGTGAAGCCTTGGATTGTGGGGTTTGCGGGATTTAGACACCCTTTTTTAGGAGTTATCGATCCGGGTAGCATTCTTTGTGATGAGTCACAGTGTTTAAGCTCTACTCGTTTGTTCCTATTTCTGAGGGATGCGGGGCAAAGTGTTTGTGTTGTACGGCCTGATTCTGTCGTCGGCACGGCACAGTTTATCTCAGCTTTGATCTTGTAAGATTGCCTGCTAATACGCATATTAATGTGTGGAGAGTCTCACTGGGTGTGAACATATTTAATACTCTGTGGAGAGATGCTTGTGAACTTTCTCTCCCAGTTACCAGTGCTATAACCAGTTTGGGTTCCCCTTATCTGAATGAAATGCTATTCGAGGATAGCTGTGTCCAGTTTGTCCATGTTTTGACCACTCCTTACATCAGGCTTTGATCTTGGACTAATGGTACATTATGTGTTCGCTTCTTAGCAAATCATTTACTGATGGTCCGGATCTTACTCTTGTGAGCTTCTGGTCAATAACACAGTGCTGGCTAGTCTACTGTGGGGCTGACATTGATTGGGGACCTCTTTAGTATAGAGTATGGGAACGTGACGTCAGCAACGCACGGCATTCTGGGACTTTCGGACACAGACACTACAGTCTACATTGGGTACTAGTGGAGGTAGATGTTAAAATTTATATTGTACATTTAAAAACACATTAGAATGGAGAACGCTTGCTGTGACATAAACTGCCATATCTGCTGTCATGACCGGATGGAGAACGGATCTAAAATGAAGTGTAATTTTATGCTTGTCAGCTTGAAACAACAAAATGGTGAAAGCAGCTCAATGAAAATAAACAACTTCAAAATCTGGCTTTGTTGTTGTATTTATTATTTATTACAGATTCATAATTTTCGATCCACATGAATTTGTAAGTGCTCACGCTATGAATAACACATTTGGAAATGTAATTTAATCTGTGATATGATTCTTTGCGATCACTGTCATCGTTCATAAGGCAACTAATCTGATATACTGTTCAGCAGCTCTTTGTAAGAAATCGTGTATTTGTTCAATTTAAGTCCAACTTATTGCACTTCATCCCTTAATGAAATTAGGGCGATATGATATATGATTAAATATTTCAGCGCTTACTTTTCTTAAGAATATATTTATTCATGGATTTGCGCTACACCACCACCTGCATCATCTTTACACACAGACTAAACTTACTAGAGAAGCGTGACATAATATACCTCTGTAAATAAATGTAATGTAAATTCATGTCTTCATGTCGCACACTTTAATGCTTGTTGAATGGAACATATGCGCTGTCTTCAAACTGGAATCAGGGTGGAATATTTCAAGTTTGTAGGGCACTTACTTTTGAATAGAACATACATCTGAGATACACACAAAATTTGTAGAGCGGTGGTTCACTTACATGATCAACTGGCTGAGATCATGCTATGGTGTGTTTATTTTATCTGGCAGATATATCAGTGCCACCTAGTTATTAAAAACTGCAAAAGAGAAATTAATTCAGTCCTGTGTGTGGTACAGTAGAAGGCGGCCATATGATTTCTGTGAGTGTGTATGTGTCGTGTTCTGGCCACACAACTGAGTGCTGGAATGAACGTAATGGATTCCAATATTAGTACAATTATTCCAAACAAATGCAACCAGCTCTTAAAAACATTAAAGCAAATACAGTCATTTTTTTCCTGTAGTGATTTGTGTTTATTGTCATTGTACGCTATTTAGCGTGTCCTAAAACATGGTGGCGACTACCCAGAATGCAATGCGCAGTGACGTAGATTCCCAAGCTCTATAGCCATCTGAGGGTGGTTATATTCCAGCCATTGATATGGCAGGATGGGCTTACTTAAATACAGCTATCTGCCTGGAAACAGAGCTATCTGAGGGTCTTTATGTAGCAGTCTCTTTGAGCCCTTGCCTAGACAGTGCTATCTCCTGTGCTAGGGTTGTAAGTAGATAGCCCACTCTGTAGTCTTGGCAGCTTTGCAGGAAGGTTTACCTGCCTATCTAGGCTAGCTGTGTGTTATTTATCCATGGGCCATTAGCCTTAATAAGACATTTAAGATATAGCTTTATATAAATATCAGAGGATAGCTGTGTTCTAGTTCAGCAACTATTCTCCTTACCCTGGGCTTTGAGCTCCTCTGGAGGCTTCTAGTTTAAACTTCTTCAGTGGTCTTATGTATACAGGCTAGTATTACTCACATAGCATAGCCATCTGTGGATGGTTGTGTTCCTAGGTTGGTTAGGATGTCCCCTTTTGTCTGGAATCAGGCTACCTCGTATCTGCCAAGTTTTGTGAGCGGCCCCTTTCTGAAGAAAGGCTTGTTGTATGTCTGTCACCTCCTTGGTGCTCTCTCACCAGGTGGACAGGCATGCGCTTTGGCATGGCATGATTGGATTTTGTTCCCCAATGTGTCTCCCAGAGGGGGACGCAGCGTGAGGTTCCCTTGAATGGCAACATCTCAGGTAATGCATGTAACCATGGTTTCTTGACAACTAAGTTGGTAACATATTCAGCAGGTGCCATTTTATACTTTCGGGCACCCACCTATGATGTCTTGGGCCATGTGGACAAGTAAGATTGGTATTGTTTTACATGTGCTTCAGATACCGGTCATGTTGGCAGCATTCCCTAATGTGTCCCGTAGAAGGGGAAAAAGCATATCATTCCCTCTCAGGGAACCATGGTTACATGCGTAATTCAAGACATTTTTCATGAAGGGGAGTTGACTAGGTGGGTGAGAGCAGAAGATTTCAAAAGTCCAAAAATTAGGGACACCATGACTCACTTAACCATCTCACTGCATTACATTCTACTTCTCTACTTTTATTTTCTTCTTCCCCTCTTTATCTCTCTTTTCTCATGAGCACCCTCTAGCACAATTACACAGAGCACAACACTTGCCTTGAGCCATACTGACAACCATAGCAAAGACACATGACCCCTACAGGGAGGTACAGCAAAGATAAACACCACAGTTATCAGTGGTAGTAATCATGGCACAAAGTACTATTAGTTTTTCCCTCTTGGGTGATAACAGCATCATTTAAAAAAAAAAAAAAAAAAAAAAAAAAAAAAAAAATTAAAATACAAGGGCAGGTCAAGGTTTCTTCAAAGAACAAGTTGATATATCTGTGATGCTANAGTGGTAGTAATCATGGCACAAAGTACTATTAGTTTTTCCCTCTTGGGTGATAACAGCATCATTTAAAAAAAAAAAAAAAAAAAAAAAAAAAAAAAAATTAAAATACAAGGGCAGGTCAAGGTTTCTTCAAAGAACAAGTTGATATATCTGTGATGCTAGACATTGATAGAGTTGACCACTATTCAGTACCAGCTCATTTGACATCTGTAAAGCAATAATCCATTTTTGGTAACTGTACTCAATCTTGGAAAAGGTCTTGTGTAAGTATAAAATGTTTTCTTAGACATACAAAAACAATGTATTATATAACTTTAAAGTGAATGATTACAGGACCTTGCTAATAGACTTTAGAATGATTGTGCTTTCAAAAATGTACCAGTTGGTGCAGTCTCTAAAAATGGAACAGACAGCAAACAATGTTTGTTAACTTTAAAATATAATATGCATCATTACATATTTATTTCCTCTTTATATACTCTTTTTGCAGGATTTGTGTAGAGCAATTAATGGACAACCTGACATTCACAAACAACATTCTCCTCTTGGAGGGACTAAAAGTTACACGTCAGTCTTCGTATCCTGTCTTCATCCTTCTTCTGTTGGCTTATGTCTTTACAATGGGATGTAACATTGGACTTATAATCCTGATCTCAACTGACAAGAGTCTGAATCACCCTATGCATCTTTTGTTCTGTAACTTGCCACTGAATGATATACTAGGGACCACTGTCATTATGCCACGCTTATTACAGGACATTTTAATGGAAGCCTCAAAGCGCTATATGACATATGTGGAGTGTGTTGTTCAAGCTTACTTTGTTCACATATTTGCAACTGTAAGCCACACTGTGCTAATGATCATGGCCTTTGACAGATATGTGGCTATATGCAATCCACTGCGATACACAGCCATAATGACCAATAAAATGGTGGTTAAACTTTCAGCATTAGCCTGGGGGGTGTCAGTACCTGCAGTAGCAATTCTAATAGCACTTACTGTACGACTGTCTCGCTGTCGGTATAAAATTGAAAACCCTTTCTGTGATAATGCCTCACTGTTTAAACTGTCCTGTGAGGACAGTGTGGTTATTAATAATTTTTATGGAATATTTTCTACTGTGGTTATCCTTACTTTCTCACTTGGGTCTGTATTAATAACATATGGAAAGATTGCTACAGTATGTAAAAGAAACAAAAACAAAGCATACAACAGAAAAGCCATAAAAACCTGTGGCACACACATAGCTGTTTATATAATCATGTTTGTTTCTTGTGCCATCATGGTTTTTTTCCATCGTTCTCCTGAATACTCTGAAAATAGGAAACTAGCTAGTATAATGTTTCATATAGTACCACCAGGACTAAATCCTTTAGTATATGGTGTACAAACCAAAGAGATAAGACAAAAGACTATTAAACTTTGCTGCGGAAACAAACTTAATGTCAAGTAAATTTTTATTTTTTATGTTTAAAAAGAAAAAAAGAACTTTTATTAATATGAAAGTACTATTTTGAAAGTGATTAATAAATGATTTAGCACAGTTGTCATTCCTTTGCCAAGCAATTCTTGTATTGTTTTTAGAAAACTCAGTTTAAGTGAATAATTTATCTGACAATTGATGTTTTTTTTTTTTTAATCTAAAATGTTTTTAACTTTCAGTTATAAATATAATTCACGTATAAACAGACTGTACAGTTTAAAAATAAATAAATAAAATGATGCAATCACAGATATGTCTGCTTTCAAGAGTCAATAAAAAACATATCTGTTTAATATGTACTTTGGATAATGGCTATTTGTTGTATATGTGTTTATATTGTGTTTCTATTTGTGTCCATATTGCTTGTGTGGATGTACAAAACTATGGAAAGGCGCTATATAAATAAAACTTCTTCTTCTTATTCTAAATATTGTGTTTGTTTTAAATAATCAGCTTGTACTGGTTAATTACCAAGTATTTCTTAACTTTAATATATTTCCTTGTTAAAAGTTCCTTGATATTTCTGTTTACTATGCAATACCTCAAAGTATTTCCATGTTTTGCTAAGATTCTGATTGACTCTGCTTATTAGCATGTTAAAGAGTGTGAACTTGTAACTTGTAATTTGTAAGACTACAGGCAATGTATATGTGAAATGTCATATACAAGTTTACATGTGGACATAATTCATATAATAAGCACAATAAAAGTCATGACAATATGCAAAAATGCTACTGCATGCATACTGTATACTGTATGGTTAAATACAATTGAAGTAGGCACTGAGGCTGCTCCCATCAGCTGAGGTCTCCCAGGCTCACTGATGTCCTAGCAGTCTGATATCATCTGGAGTAGTGTTGTCAAACGTCCCGACTGTGATATCATTCAGTACTGCAATTTTAAAAACATCAATTTCCTGCTAAATTTGAGCGCTGTTGAGTGGGTTCTTAAACACTACTGATTGACCATAGTGTTCACTCACTCAACAGATATGACTGTGATTGGCTACAAAGATCATTGCTTCATTCTCTTCACCAAGCACCAAGCTGGAGATTGTGACCCCCCCGCAAGGCCAGGAGGGAGGCAGAGTGGAGGGGAAACAGGGGGAGGGATGAAGGGCCATGCCCATGGACAGGAAGAGAAACTGGAGCCGGTGGAGTTGGAGCAGGAGGCCCGGATGGAGCCAGGAGGGTCCGAGGAAGACACAGAAACAGCGAGGAAGCACAGAGGGTTTTCCCTGGGGATGAACTCGGGAGAGTGGAAGAGTTCCAGAGAACATCTATGCTGTGTGTCGATGCACCTTACGAAAGAATAAGACCAGCAAGTAAGGTAAAAATATATGTAAGTTTGTCTGAGTATTTGTCAGATTTTTGCACACCAGTTTAACCTAGTAACATTTACCTGTCAACATGGCAGTAACAAATTTTACTATGGTAAACTGCACTGTCATTTCAAACAGCTTTTGTCAGCTTATTGAATTAAGTTACCATATTAAAATTATTTTTTAACGAGCAAAGCTTATATTAACATTAAGTTAACTAATGTTAAATTTTGTTCAGGTGTTAGTAGTTAATGTTAGCTAGTAGCTTACTGAGAAAATAAAATTTGTTAGCTAGGTTAAACAAGTTTTATGGCTAACTGTTAGCTGCCTTTCTAGTTTTAGAATTAGTTTGTTATAATTTTTAATTGAATTTAAGATTTACTGCAGAGAAGACATTTCTGTTACAAGACCTGATTAATTCCATCACTGAGACTGATAGGCAGCTTTTTAATAATCCTACCCCAGAATTATGTGCAAGAAGTTGGGGATAAAATCAGAATTTGATTTGCTTAGTACAAAGAATGCTGAATTTATGCTACAAATAACTAAAGCTACTTCTTATGAGTATGGAGACAAAGCTCGTCAGTTGTTAGCATCCCTGTTTAAGGTACTAGCTGCCTCTCGTCTAATTACTCAGGTTTATGTTTCTTTTAGTGACACTTGATGTACAAATTGCTGAGAGAACCTCTGACCCTACTATTTCCTACTTCATGCCCTACCACAAGTTGTGAGGTGATGTGAATCTAGAAGTTTAATTTGGAACTGTAACTCTTTCAAAACAGTCAACAAACAATTTCAATAGATTTTTTAAGTCATGCATTATTACTACATTAATTTTAGAATAGTACCCTATAACTTTGTACATGTTCAAGGCGCAAAACTTTGTAATGCATTGTTAAATGTTTTTGTAATTGTTCTGGTTTTATGTCAGAATTAAAACATTAACATTAAAACAAGTTGGTTGTCACAGTTGATGTATAAGATTTATTTATTTATTAAAGTTTAAAGTTTTTCTGAATACTTTGGGAATAAAATGTCCATGAAATGACCTCCCTGTTGAAAAAAAAACAGCATATGCTGGTTAGGTAGGTTTTGATGCTGGTTTTAGCTGGTTTATGCTGGTCCTTAGCTGGTTTATGCTGGTCCTTAGCTGGTCATGTGCTAGTACAGGACCAGCTTAAACCAGCTAAGGACCAGTAAATAGCCAGCATAAACCAGGACCAGCTAAAACCAGCATCCCAGCATCAAAGCTTACCTAACCAGCATTTGCTGTTTTTTTCAACAGGGCTGACCATGATAAATTGTAATATGCCAAATTGTAATATGAATTGACAATTATGAGGGAGTACAAACGTTCCACGAATACAGCTGAGATTCCCTCGATACCAGTTTCACGCTGTGCTAGAAGTTCTTCAGTCAAAGGGTATTCAAACCTCAGTTACACTGAATGGCTGGTATAGTGTCCCATTTAGAATCTTTAGCATTCTTTTAAAGTAAATTTCATGACCGAATGATAAATACATGTATCAGTGTAATACATTATATGAAAAGTTAATTAATTAAATGTTTCAGATCCAGTCTTCACTATCTCTCTTTGTGCAGAACGTGCTAGACTGTGGTCTGTTATTCAAAGCAGTTAACACCTTGCCATATTAACGCTTCAGCTTTTTACAAGAGATGCAGATACAGAAAGAGCAGGAAGCATGAGATAAAGTGATAAAATAACTGAAAAAAAATCTTAATTTTCTTGTTGCATTCCTCTTTATGATCAGTCTGTCTTTGTCTGACCAGCACAAATTACACAACTGTTACCAAGCAAATACAACTGCTGCATAAGTGGCAGTTGTGACAGAAAAATCTTGACACAACCTAAATAAGATGTAAGCACTCTCAACATATATACATAAAGCATGAACTGTATTTAAGTACTGAGTAATACACATTTTACTGCCTACAGAAGTGAAGCTGTCAGCAAGGACTTTACATGTGGTGATAGTGAAACTGGTGGTGTCTAAATGGCAAAGATTAAAAATAGTGAAATTATTACTCACCTTATCAGGAAGGAAGATCTCCAGGAACGTGATTATGTTGTCTTGCTTTGAGCTACAACAACAACCATAAAAAAGAGACACATGACCCCTACAGGTAATTAAAGCAAAGATAACTACCACAGTTATTACTGGTTGAAAGGCACTCAGTACTACTACTAGTTTTTTTCATCTTTTGGGTGATGACATGAGATAAAAAAAAAAGCCTTGTACAGTATAAAAAGGCAAGGGCAGGTCAAGATTTCTTGACAACTTGTCATCCGTGAAGCAGTACTTTAATCTTGTTGATAGCTTCTAATTCCCGGTGTAAGTATGAATTCTTTTGTTAGAAATACAAATGCTAGGTATTAATTATTGCATAACAGGTTACATTGACAAGACTGTCTATTTATTTATTTATTTATTTATTTTTATTATTTTTTGTGTGTGTGTGTGTAGATCAACCAGCGATGGACAACCAGACCTTCACAAACAGCATAATCCTTGTGGAGGGACTGAAGCTAACACATCAGTCCTCGTATCCTGTCTTCATCCTGCTTCTCTTGGTGTACGTCTTTACAGTGGGATGTAACATTGGACTTGTAATTGTGATCTCAAATGAGAAGAATCTACATCACCCTATGCATTTTCTCTTCTGTAACTTGCCACTGAACGATATACTAGGGACCACTGTCATTATGCCACGCTTACTGCAGGATATTTTAAGGGAAGCCTCAGAACACTACATGACATATGTAGAGTGTGTGGTTCAAGCATATTTTGTACACGTATTTGCAGCAGCAAGTCACTATGTGCTGATGATCATGGCCTTTGACAGATATATGGCTATATGTAATCCACTGCGATACTCAGCTATAATGACCAATAAAATGGTGGTTAAACTATCAGCATTAGCCTGGGGGGTGTCAGTACTTACAGTGGCAGTTCTGATAGGACTCACAATACGCCTGTCTCGCTGCAGATATAAAATTGAAAACCCTTTCTGTGATAATGCCTCACTGTTTAAACTGTCATGTGAGGACAGTGTGGCTATTAATAATTTGTATGGAATAATTTCTACTGTGGTTGTCTTTACTTTCTCACTTGGGTCTGTATTCATTACATATGGAAAAATTGCTGCAGTATGCATAACAAGCAAAAACAAAGCACTCAACAGTAAAGCCATAAAAACATGCGGCACACACATAGCTGTTTATATAATCATGTTTGTTTCTTGCGCCATCATGGTTTTTTTCCATCGTTTTCCTGGATACTCTGAAAATAGGAAACTGGCTAGTATAATGTTCCATATTGTACCACCAGGACTAAATCCTTTAGTATATGGTTTACAAACCAAGGAGATAAGACAAAAGACTTTTAAACTTTTCTGTAGAAACCAAGTTAATGTTAAATGAATTTTTATTCCTGTGTTTGAAATGGAAAAAAAGAAAAACTTTAATAAATTTATTGCTGAGTACTATTTTGAAAAAAAAAAAAGACTTTACAGAGTTCTCATTTTATTATTATTATTATTTTTATTTTTATTATTGTTGTTATTATTTATTTATTATTTATTTTTTTTATTTCTTTTAAATGAAAATATATAAGTGAGTAATAATTGCACTTTATTTAACAGTATGTTCACTTAGGGAAATACTGGGTAATATAAAGTAACTATAAGGTTAGATTTAGGGGCACGTTCAGGGTTAGTATTTAGTTAATATTATTGTTCTGTAATAACTATATAATATGTATATGTGGAACAAGACTGTAAAATAAAGTGCTATCAATTTATAAAAATTAATATATTTTCTTTAAAACATGTTTTCCCTCTATGTCAGGGTGGTAAAAGAGGAGGAATCAGTTGCAGGGATAACAGAGGTTTATTGGGTTTCAAAAACAAACAAAAACTCAGAAGGTAATAGTTCAGCCA
>JAHKKF010524256.1:0-17367 GCA_019740295.1 Labeo calbasu | reverse complement strand
CTTACGAGGACCTCTTTATTGCTTGATCAAAAGGTCGTTTATTTTTACTGTCTGAAGATCGCATAGTTATATAAGGAATTTTGCAGCTATACATGTCAGGGGATGAGCGCCCCCTGCTGATCTGCATAAAACCAACACCAGCTGCACCCTAGGCCTTTTCAAATTGGAAGCCTGACACTATTATGTTGTTACTTACACAGACACAACTGCTGGTACTATGGTAACCAGTCTTCACTCAGCTCATTTGATAATATCTCTGCCCACCCCTACCAGAAATGCTAAACCATATTTACATACTGTGGTGAGTCAGGGAGAAGCGTGCTACTAGTGTCATGTTTTCTGCTCCACAGCTAAACATGATTTTTTTGTAGCTTTTCTGTAAGTGTCTGTAAAAAAGTCAAAAGAAAAAAAACAACCAAAAATATCAACCACTTTTCTTTCATTTTCCAGCACCTGTGAATTTTTCATTCTAGTGACAACTTATCAATTTCCTGTTCATTTGAAATGAAAGTCCAGGCTATGAGTTCTTATGTTCCAGCTACATTGTTCTTATTAATGCAAGAACAACATATTTGTTTGAATTGAAATGAGACCTTTAAAATACTGGACATCATTTCAACAAAGTGTATTGGGTTTTGAATATTAAATGATTTTACACATGAATTTATATAATAAATATCCAAAGTCTTATTTGACACGACCCGTCTGTAACTCTTCACTCTCCCCTGACAAGTTTGGTCCTTATGATCTTATCATGTGGGTGACTTCCTAAGTATGTATATAGAATTCAAAGGAAGGATCTGTAAGCTACGGTTTGAACTCCCAAGCCGGGTTTGTTCTGAGAAGTAGTGTGTCTTCCTTGAACCTGCGTTTACTTTTATGACGTCACGCAGCGGGAGGGTCATTATGTATGCAACCAATCGTGCGCGGTACAGGTAAAACACAGTATCACTCGGAAGGGCGTTTAGTTTCAACCTTTCAGCTTGTCTTGACTCAGCTTTGCGAGGGCCTAGCAAATACACAACTTCCTAAAAGTTCTCGTAACGTAATATAAAACCAGGTATTTTTTTTTCAAAAAAAGAAGAGGAATATTTTGGAAGCATTGTTTGTAGCATTTTAAAGTGGATATGTTGACCTTCGTCTTTGTGTGCCTCTCTATCTCAGTCACAGGTAAGAGTCCATGTTTTCAGTGTTTGAATCATGTTTACATTTTTTGTTGTTTATTACGTCCTGTCATTGACTGATGTAAATTATTCAGTAAATTATTATTTGATATTAATATAAAAGCTTTTAATGTTTACAAACGTTATTGCTAAAACATTTCATCAGTGTTTTCTCACTTTTATTAAATTAAAAATGCATTATAATTTGCGCATTTAGCGTTTAATTTAGTTTATTCAGTATAGGTTTGCAAGAAGAGAAAACTGTATTCTCAGATGTGGCCTTATTTAAACAATTCTTAACGAATCGTTATTTTGAATCGGTTCTTGCTGAGAACATTTCCGAGTAACCACTTAAAAATGAACTGGTTGAAGTATTTGACCATATTCACATTCTTAAGCAATGACTCAAATGAATCAGTGAACGGAGTCAACTAAGAGCATTTCCATACAGCGATTCGTGCGTAGCAAAATTAGGCTTATCTGCTTGGTTACGTACCTAATTATCGTAACTTAGGTTTTGTGTTTAGGTCGAATAGACACTGGCATTTTAAATATAATTGTATTGCTGTTTAAATGTAAAAGAAGGCCTTTCACGGCTCGACGGTATCACCTGGAGAACCTGTTATTCCACCTCGCCCATCCCCCATCCGAAACCCGAGCTCCACTACCAGGAAATTGTGACAGCTGAAACGCAATCCAGAACGCGTGACCAAATAAAACAAATTAACAGTAAAGCACGGTATTTTAGTAACTTAAAAGTGTTAGATTTTTTTTTAATTATTGATCATGGTCAACCAGTAGCGCGGACACATCTAATTGTTAAACTTCGCAACTTCGCTCACACACAAACAACATCCTGTTGAGCAGACAGAGAAACTGTGTCTTCATGAATTCAGAATATTTGAGTATCGTGTTTGTTTATACCGGTTACCCACAAGTTCACATGGGAAACAGAGTTTCAGAACGGCAAATAGCCTGGAAAACCTAATAATGATGACTGAAGGAATTTTTAAAGCGACAAGCAAATGTTTGTAAATGAATGTGAATTCATTCACATTCATTCAGTGAATATGCTATACGAATTCACATTTTATAACTCATGCATTATGTTGTTTATCTATTCTTTCAGAATAGAAGTTGAAAAGCATTTGTAACTTCCATAACGTCTTCATTTCTGTGCTAGAAAAAAAATGGGTCAGCTTTCTGATGAAGCCTCCCACGTTACACTGACCTTGATTTTTATAGCACATTTGATGAGTTTTTTTAATAGACCTATATTTTTTTTCTCTATTTGATCTTTTGTTGACATGTTTGTAAAAACTGTAAATTTCTCTGAAAACATTTCTGTCTAAAACACATTTGATATCAATCTGAAACATTTACAGTTGTCCAAACCTTTCTCGGGTGTCCAATTGGCCTATAGAACACATTACATAGAAGATTACATGGGTTGTGTGTAAACCTATGAATAATTCACATGTTTGTTTTTAAATATGGTTAAAAAGTAATAGGTTTCTTTAAATGCTGAAATATTTATCATTTGCATGGTTTCAGGAATTACATTTATGAGATGTCTGAATGAACATGGCTCTAGGGTTAGTTTGTTATTGTCCTGATTTTTCTATTAAATAAAAAAAAAAGTGGTCTGAACATCATTTCACGTCAGTCACAACTGTTAATGCAATTTATAATGTGTTTAATGTGATTTTAAGAATTAATTTTCTTATCTACAGGCCTTCATGCTGCTTTTACGGTTACTGTTAGTCCTGCAGCAAAAGTGAAAGAAAATGACGGTAAGTTTTATTTTGCTTTTTCTTTCAATTATAACTCTTTCTATGTGTCAGCGAGCAGCCGGATATAAATAATAAAGAAAATGTGATGTAGTGCTGTAGGCTTTGAATAGTAAATCGAATAGTAATCGAAGAATAGTCATTTGTAAGGTGTTACAATTTATGGGAGAGCCTCTCTCTACTGGCTGGCCTAAAGACAGGTCTGCCTGTTTTGGGTGATCCTGGTTTAAGCATTCAGTTTTTTATGTGAAAAACATTTATGCACAAATTGTTACTTTTTTTCAGGAGTTGACTTGAAATGTTCATACACTGCTGACTTTGGATCATCACCCAGAGTAGAATGGAAGTTTAAGGATCTCAAGGGCTCTCAAACATTAATCTACTTTGATAACAAGCCAACTGGTATGGATAAAATCTTTACTAATCTTTACTGTTGTCATCCAGTTTATTGACATATCCTTGCAGTAGCATTCTCTTATTGTTTGTTAAATGGAGGAAAATATATAGCATTGTGCAGTGTTTTTTCCTTTAATTAGTTTTTTTTTTCTTTCTGCAGGTAAATATGAAGGTCGTATCACTGTGTATGATGGAGGACTGAGATTTAACAAGTTGACACGAGCAGACACTGGAGACTATGACTGTGAGGTGTCTGGCAATGGTGGATATGGCGAGAATACCATCAAAGTCACTGTCCTTGGTAAATTATATAGTATTAAACTTACAAACTGAGAGCTCTCACAGATGTTATAACAAATCACAGGCGTTCCAAACCTGTATGCATTTATTTTTTCTGTGGAACACAATGTATTTAAAAAAAAAATGATACATAGTATGAAAGTTTGGTGTTGCTTATATTTACTGATGGGTAGCACAGAATATAGCTTTGAAGAAATGGCGTAACACATGAATCAGCCTTGTCATTCCCACTGTAATTCCCTCCACTACAGTGCCTCCTTCCAAGCCCGTATCCAGAATTCCTTCATCGGTCACAACAAACAGTAACGTCCGCCTGACTTGTTACGATGCAGATGGCTCTCCTCCATCCACTTATAAGTGGTACAAAGAAGGTACTCCCCTCCCTGAGGATCCAAGCAAGTTCCCCAATTTTAAGAACCTCACCTACAAGATGAACGTTTTCAATGGTAACCTGGTGAGTGTTCATCTATAATAATACGAAATACATAATGGCTTATATAATGAATGTCTGTGTATAAATTACGGAGACTTGTTTAATTTTTGTAAAATTGGTTTATTTGTGTGATTAGGAGTTCCCGAGTGTGTCTAAGCTGGATACCGGTTCATATTTCTGTGAGGCCAGTAATGGAGAAGGCGCCCCTCAGCGTGGAGATGCAGTGCGCATGGAAGTCCGTAAGTCAGGGTTTTTGCACAGTATGCAGTTTGTTATAAAGGATCTGGATAAGTGTGGAAAAATGAAAACAGAGTATGGAAGAATGTTTGTGTTTCCAGACTATTGCCCCTACTCTGTTTTCTTAAATATAAAATTTAAGAAAGAAGAGTGTTCTGTTATGAGCATCGACAACTTCAGTTTACAACATGTTTTCGAAACGCTGAGCATTGGAAGTAGTCACAGAGATGTCTGTTGAGTGCGTGAACACAATGGCCAGTCGTACATGTAGTTTAGAGAGAATCCACTCAATATCGTACAGACTACAGAAATTTAGCTACTGTGACAACACTAGTTTCTAGTATTGTGGGAGTATCAATTTGTGAATTCAGTATTGAGAAATTAACCTTTTAATCGTTAAACCCTTCATTTGTTTTTCATTATGAAATATGGTCTGTAAATTCTACAGAGAAGTCTGGAAATTTGGGTCTGGAAAAGTTAGGAATTTTCAAATGGAAAATGTTTTTCCCTGGTAAGTAACATTGTCATAATTTCTACTGCACTATAAAACTTTACCAGACTTCCACATTTTAACGGTTGATCAGGTGTACCTACTCACATTTTTAAAATGGCAAAATTATATAGAGGAATCCCCAACGTTTTAGGGAGTCCTTGAAGTTTGCTAGTATATTTGTTGGAAAAAAAATTAAACAATCAATCAATCGATCAGTTATTTCTATAGCACGTTTAAAAGCAACACAAGTAGACCAAAGTGCTTTACAGACCCAGAAATTCAACCATACACATGCACACACACACACCATAAAATACAACACACCGCTAAACAAACCCCATGAAGCTAAGAACAGTTAAAAGCAGCAGAGAATAGATGAGTCTTCAACATAGATTTAATTAAGATTTAACACTTGATGGAGTCACAGGATTTCATAATAGAGGGAGGGCTATTCCATGGTGCTGCCATCTCCCTTGGTGAGATTTTGGCACGTGTAAAAGGAAACTTTGAGAAGATCTAAGGGGTCACACAGTGCAATGATCTTCACCTTTCACCATCAAGGCAGATATTGTAGTCGCAATACAGCAGACATCTGTCTGACCTCACACAAGAAACTAAATGAATAATTCTTGATGCTGCAGATTTGGTCTCAAGTACTGTCTTTTTTGTAAATCATAACTTCTAGGTTAGTAGGGTGCTAAAAAGGCCTATTCTAGGGTTTCCGTGGGTCCTTAAATTTAATTGTATCAAATTTAAGACCATAGAAAGTCTTAAATGCCTTAAATGGTACAATAGAAGTCTTAATCATAATTTTAAGTCTTAAATTTGAGGACGCAAAGACAAGAATCACGATATAGATGGATGAAGGGAACAGACTGTCTTCAGAAAAGTGTCCATGGCGTTTTCATTTGATCTTGCCTGAAACCATTGAATGTGGGTGGGACAGAATCTTACCATTCTGAAGAAAAAAAAAACATTAGACAACTAAACAAAATCACATGTACAAAAACAAAAGTGTTTTTGAAGACAAATACATTATTAACAGCCCCCTTTTGCCATCTACTGGCATAACAATGTAATTGATAAATCTTTAACATTATTTGGAATGCCAAATTAACTTTCAAAAGGATGATTTACTCTATTTTAATTTCTACCGTACATATCAGAGTTTATATCCGGACTATGAACTTTTATCCCAGTACTTCTGTGATTATTTAAATGTTTGTAACACAGAAATAATGAACTGTGTGGTTGGAAAGACTGTGATAGCCTACATGACAATGGCTCTCTTTAGGTCCGCGGCAGCACGCACGCAGATTTGAATGTTCAAATCACACTAGTATGATCGTGTGCTGCACGGAAGAAAGCTTGAGGGATCAAACAGATGAATCACTGTAATTTTGGAATAGAATCACGTTGGTATTTAAATCGTGTTTGTGATCTTTAACGATCTGTTGAATTAAAATCCTTTGTCATATTGTTGGTGACACCTCTATTGCAACACGTTTAGCTTATGACAAATATTATACTTTGCTTTTTCGACTTCTGATCGCAAGTGTAGACATTCTTTGGAGCGCTATGCGCTTAGATTAGTGAGCAAGGTCTTGGCAGATCACTAGGTCGAGTCCTCACAGATGAAAAAAAAAAATGACTGCAGTGTTTACAGAAGAAAATGCTCTATTTCTGCATTCCAAAAGTGCCACCTATTGGAAGGGAATGAATTGGCATTTTCAAAAAAGCCCATTTGCTGTTTTGTTCAGACCAATGTGAAAATTGACCCATATTTTTACTCCAGTCAAGCCATTGTGAATGTGAACTGGCTAATAAGCTAATATCTCTTCTAAAAATCTAAACAGTTAACACAATAAGATATATTTACGTGTTTTAAATATAATAATTGATACCATTTTATAAAACATTTTGTTTTTGTGAAAACCTGTACTTGAGCTTTAAATCGTGTTTTTTAGAGTAATTTTTACAGTTTAATGTTATCATAGATAGTGCCCTACCCTGCTCATACGGTATTCATTTTATTTGTGCGAGCCTTAAATTGGATTTTAAAAATCCTGCAGGAGAGGTTGAAAACTGTAAAGTTTTAATAATCGTTCTAATTCTATAAAAATCCACAAGACACTGATCACAGTAATGACACAGAGGAACGATATTGTTGAACTGGCTTTCAGAATTTTTTTTCAGCTGAGTAATAAGATCATTGACGACCAGTAAGAATCCACTTGACTTTAAAGTGTTTAAACATTTAAAGCAGCAGATGACATAACTGCAGTGTATACTTATAATAAACATTATCGTTTGTGTGTGTGCTGATGTAATCTTTAGACTTATTTTTTATGTAAACAAGCCTTAAGTCCCACTCTTTGCTGTGGCTTTAAAATTCTCAATTTATTCCAAACGCAACATTTTGACTTCTAAAGAGAGAGAACTAAGTATGATTGTTTTTTTTTTTTTTTTTATTTCTAGTATTTGTGTCTTTAACAGATATTTTGATTGACTTCAATTTGTTGTTTTTCTTTGTTATAGATGATCTGAATGTTGGTGGCATTGTTGCTGGAGTTATTGTGGCTTTGCTGGCAGTGGCATTGCTCCTCTTTGGTCTCTGGTATGCCAGTAAAAAGGGATATCTGCCAAGTAAGTTCTAAGTGTTTGAGAGAGAAAGAGGTCAACTAATAATTAGAAATTCAAAATGATTTGATTTATTTGCTTTTTTTTTCCCCTTTAACAGAAAAGACAGTGAGGTAAGACTTTTTCTTATCTATGGCGCACACACAACTTCATATCTGACATATGAAGCTACTAAAAATGTTCAAAAATGTAATAAATATATTTATGTGATCTCTTGCAGCAAGCCGAAACAACAAGCTGTTTACACACAGCCTAGAGCAGATGATATAGATGATGGGGATGTAAGTACCACACATCTTGCTCAGTTGTGTATATGATCTTAATCAGGAATTCTCTTTGCAATAGTTGATTTGGAATATCTTTTTCTAACTGTAACCTTTTCTACAACCATAGTAGAGGTACTGAGAAAATAATTACATTTACACTGTTTTGTGTGTCTTTTTCAGGGAGAATTCAGACAGAAATCATCTTTTGTTGTGTAGTGTGTGCTTCTTTGGATGAAATGTCAAGATTCTGTGCCTAGATCAATTTTTTTTTCTGTTTAAGTTCATGCAAATCAGGATGAGTGTGTATGTGATGAGATGTGCCTCCCTGTCCAGCTTACCACTCTAGTTGATCATAGACATATTCAAAAGCTTTAAAGCAACCATTGTAAATGTGTGAAAGTCCAGGTTTAGTTTTAGTTTTAGGAATCGTGCGTCTCTGTTTTGTAGAAATGAATAGAAATGTAATTTATTAAACTATGATTGATCTATGAGTGGAACACAAACCTAAAGGGTTTAATAGAATTTGCTCTGATTATAAGCAGTTGTTTAGTTATGTATGGACTGAGATGTCCAGTGCTATTTTTTACATGACACCGCACTATGAGAAACTTTTTGGGGAAGAGAAGGTACTTTGAATGCTCTCCATTCAGGAAATAATATCCCCCTCTGCTTTATATAAACATTTGCTGTACATTGTAGTCATAGATATGTTGTTTGTTTACTTCACTGACATTTTTATGATAGTGTACCTTGTGTGTGTTTTTATGTGTTTTATACTTCATGAAATGTAAATAGATCTTTCTGTCTTTTTATTTGATTTTTAAGGATTTAAAATCATGTTCATTGAATTATTCATCTGGGAACAAATTACAAAACTTTTATTTTTCCTTTTGTTTGATTGAAATTTTAATGTGTTGATCCGATTCTTCCAATAAATGAAATTTACTGAATATGACTTAAGCAATATAAGATGTTGACATTCCTCTGGCTTTCTGCCTTTTATGCAGAAAACCACTTGAAAATCTTAAATTAAGCAATGTTATCTGTGGTTGCCTCAGCTCAACAATATGACTCTGTTTCTGGGAAATATCAGTATACTATCACATAGGATGACATTAGGAATGAGTGTGTTTTTATCACATTATTTCTAAACATGTCTAAAAAAATCTGAGGTGATCTGAATATGTCCGCTAGGAGGCAGTGTAGGACAATAACAAATTTTGCACAGCTTTGAGCACTGTTGAAATTGATTGAAATTGTCATGGATCTGTAACATAAAATAAAATAAATTGTTTTGATTGTATTGATTTTAATAGGCTGGTTTTTCTTCAAGAAATGATTTAGATATTTAAATTTGAGATATGCAATTTCCAGTGTCGGGGAAAACGCATTACAAGTAGCTAACGCGAGTTACGTACTCAGCTTACTTTTTTCCAAGAAGCTAGTTAAGTAACATATTTTTGATTTACAAGAAAATATCTGAGTTACTTTTTCAAATAAGTAACACCAGCTACCCATTTACTGACTGACAGCTCTCCTATGCCCGTGTTGAGAGAAATCAGGAGGAAGATGTTACTGTAGTTCCAGAATAAATGAACGTGCATGATTCAGCATTCCTCAAAATGAATAAAAACAGTGAAATGCAACTCAGAATGTGACACAAACCTGCAATAATTAAATGTTAAATAACACAAATATCCTTTATGTATTTAATCCCATTTTATGAACCAATGTGTTTGCTGCTGACATTTGCCAAAAATATAACTTTTTATATTAAAAACAAACAAGCAAGCCCTGTCCTGATTTAAAAAGTAATGCAAAAGTAACGTAACTCATTACTTTCCTTAAAAAGTAACTACTGTAACGTGTTACTTTTTAGGAAGTAACTCAATATTGTAATACATTACTTTTAAAAATTCTTTCCCCAACACTGGTAATTTCAGTGCCACTAGTGTCAGCAAAAATAATTCATTTTAGGCCGGCTTTCCACTTTATGGTCAGACAAACGGTGCTGGCCAAAAATCAAAATTACTACTTAGTTTATTTTTTCAGGATTAATTTGACAAAGGATATTTGCATTATAACAAAAAGGCTCACATAAAATCTTTAATATAGTAAAATAAAGCAGTAACTAACATAAAGAGCATGTCAGCTATACTTCAAGCATTATTTGCACAATGCAGCTTTGTTTACAGCTCATTCACCGATTTTCAAAATGTATGCTTTTTCAAGATTCGACTTCGCTCTCTTTTTTGGGGGCTCGCCACATACAGCCCCTTCACATTTTTACAAAATATACGTGCTTATCCTCCACATGATGCGTTCTGCGTTCTACCTGCGCACAGTTACATAAGAACGTTCGAATGAATGTGAGCAAACGTCAATGACGATGATGATCACTGAACTGCAGCGGTGCCTGCCATTCGAACGCATCTGCTCAACGTCACCTTTCAAAACTGCGACTTTAAGAGCGAGGGGGCGGGGCCGGGCGGGACCCGTCTGCTGATAGGCTGCTTGCTCTTTCAGTCAAGCCCCATTCATAAATAAGTCATGTCTAGGAGGAACTGATGTAACAAGTATTGATAGATTTCGCTCGCGACGCGCCTGCTACAACATCTCTAACTATACACCGAGCCGCGAGTGGCTCCGACGAATTATATTTCTTTCCGTGGCGGACAGCGACAAGGCTGGTTGTCGATACGCGGAGCGAATGAGATTGACTTCCGACTGGTGACCCCTTTCTCAAACTGTAATGACATGAGCGCTCCAGCAGGAAGCTCAAATCATTTTGTGTTTAGAAACATTGTAGCGCGTCCGCCAAGACTTCTGTCTTTCCGACTGTGGGGAATAATGGGGCGTTTTTGAACCAGCCTTTAACGCAGATACTGTAGCGCTTAATTCGATGTTTTAAACGTTTGTCGTGTCCGTCCATTTGGACGCATCAAAAGTAAGCAAATCGCTGTTTTGAAGCCAAATGGAAAGCTGAACCATGGCAGCAAAAGAGGACCTATATGCCAAAGTCGCTCCACGGATGCAGAGGCAGAACCGGCCGGGAACTGTCAAACATGGAAATAGTCTGGATGTTTTGCTGTCAATGGGCTTCCCTAAAACCAGGGCGTAAGTACCAGAGTTTCATCTCTCCTAGATCTCAAGCATCACGCAGCTGCAATCACAGCTGTAAACGTTAAGAACACAAACACATGTGACACGAGCACTGCCAGAAGCCCTTTGGAAACAAGGCAGGTATTTAAAAACACGTAGTGTAACTTGCTTTTGTAATGGCGTCGGTCTGGTTGTGTTATTGATTAACATTACGAAATGGGCTCAGTCGCCAATGGGTTACTGAGTATAAAGTTGTTTTCCTGTTGCCTCATTTAGCCCTTCTTACAAACTCGTCTTACATGTTCTGGGCTGCATCTGTCCAGACAGGACATGTTCCTGCTACCAGCGCTTCCTTGAGCGGATGAGGTTGGCACCGCTCGGAGGTCAGATCACCGCTGGCCATCGTATTGGCGTTGTGTCAGCGCATCCATAACTGCTGCCTGTTATTTTTTTACAGTTATTTTCCTGGCATCATGGCACTTGAACATGCACCGGACTGGGAATCGTAAGGAATCCAACAATCTATGAACGATTTCACAGCCCCTCTAGCAAATCGGAAATAAATGTAGTGCAGTTCTAGCAGATGGTGCGTTTGCACGGACTTTTAATTGCTTTTCACAGAGCTGTTGTTTGGCATACATCCGATCTAATAATTGGTCCTAACTGTTATATAACATCGCTGAACAAGCAAAACTTAAAATAACATATGGTAACACTTAACGTTAAGGTCCCATTTGTTAACGTTAGTCATCACATTAACTACAATTAACTAACAATGAACAATTTATTTGGTTAAAGTATTTATTAATCTTTATTAACGTTAGTTAATAAAATCCAGATGTTGATTGGTAGTTCAGGTACATTAAATAATGTCATATACATTGAACTTTTATATACATACACTACCAGTCAAACGTTTTTGAATAGTAAGATTTTTAATGTTTTTAAAGTCTCGTTTGCTCACCAAGCCTGCATTTATGTGATCCAAAGTACAGTAAAACAGCAATATTATGAAATGTTTTTACTATATAAAATAACAGTTTTCTATTTGAATATATTTTAAAATATAATTTAGTCCTGTGGTTTCAAATCTGAATTTTTAGCATCATTACTCCAGTCACATTATGCTTCAGAAATATTTTAATATTCTGATTTGCTGCTCAAAAAATATTTATTATTATTATTATTATTATTTTGAAAACAGCTGAGTAGTTGAGTACTGACTCCAAGCTTTTGAGTGGTGTAGTGTATAATGTTACAAAAGCTTTTTATTTCAGATAAATGCTGATCTTTGGATCTTCAAAGAGGTATTCCGCTGTTTTAAACATTGATAATAATTCTAAATGTTTCTTGAACAGCTAATCAGCATATTAGAATGATTTCTGAAGGATCATGTGACACTAAAGACTGGAGTAATGATGCTGAAAATTTCGCTTTGATCACAGGAATAAATTACATTCGAAAATATATTCAAATACAAAACAGTTTTTTTATATAGTAGAAATATTTCAAATATACATTGGATCAAATAAATGCAGGCTTACATTTCATACACGAACATAATTCAAAGTGCTTTACATAAAAAGGAAGTAAAATAATTATAAAATAATCACAGTAAGTGCATAAGAAAGAAAAAGTTTGATAAGTTCTTTAGAAATACCTTTCATTGTTAGTTCATGTTAACTAATATAATTAACCAATGTTAACAAACGTAACTGGGCCTTAAGTAAACCGTTATGTTACTAGCTACATTTATTTATTTGCTTGTTCATTTATTTCATAAACTAAACGCCTTAAAGGTGCAGTGTTTTTTATTTGGCTAATAAAAAATGGAGCTGTTCAGAAATGATTTACTGACTCACATAAAATGAAGAATAGACATCAGTCTTCTTGAAAAGCACTTTTATTGTACATGGAGTGGGTCGCTCGCTAATGGTTGCCGCTGTTACATTACATTACATGACCAGCCTTGTCATGTAGTTGACAGTTGACTATTACTAATGGAAATAATAGTAATATAGGCCTACTTGCATTTATAGCACTTCGAGCAACTGCTCAAGAACGAGCTGCCTGCACGTAAACAAAAAATCACTGAATGAACTTTTGAACACAGCATAATAGTAACGGTTCATGGTTCAGTGTAACCACCCTGAATGATTCATACTCGAATGTAAAAAGAACGAGTCGTTTATTCTGGAAATGTGCTGCGCTTGTTGTGCTGTGTTGATATGGTAGACATTGCAGAGCTGCAGAATAGCGAAGCAGGAAACACTTTCAGAGACTTTCTCGTTGTTTCAGCACACTATTGACATAAGAATGCACAGTGTGCAAGTCATCGTGCTCCAGTATTATTTTTTAATGGAACTGGTTCTGAAACGGATCAATACGATTAATACAATTCAGCTCTTTACAAAAAGTGATGTCATGTAGCACCATACTTCCTTTCAATACAGCAAGTGTCTTGTTTTAGAAGTTGCCAAAGCTGAACATCTGTGCTTTCCATCACTTTACTGCGCTGAGGAAGACGGCTGGAGTAAGGTATCTCCAACCAAGCATGAAGGCTGCATTAGGTTGCTGTCAGTGAGGAGCTCGATTCTCATTCATCAAAATTATATCATCTCTACCTCTTTTAACCACGCGCATTTTCTCTTTCGGTCCTCCACTCGTGTATTTACTTTTAGCTTGGGCTTAATCCTCCAGTTTCCATAATCTGTGTGGAATCCTCCTTGCCTCTGTGTTATTACGGTTTTGTGTCGAGATTGGGATTGTAAAGGCCAAATGTTGCCGTTCATGTTTAATCCAAGGAGAGTGAATAAAGGCGAATGGGACAAGATGTCTTTATTGTGTGTTGTGGATGAATCCAATCTCAAGGCTTTGTCCCTGTGAATATCGTTCATCTTGTTCGTGAATGTATGCGGTCAGTGGATTAAGATGGTCATTACACTTGACATGAGAATTCTAAACATTTGGCCAAATATTTGTCATTTGCTGACATCGGAAGCAGTGGTATGCTAGTTTTAGCCTTCTATGGTTAGTCTGTCTGCTTCTGACAGCAAGAGTTTGCTGAAGTGTTAGATATGTTAGATAAGTAGTATGCGTATGGGTGGTTGGCATAACATGCTTTTAAATGTGATGAATAATATGAAGAGTTCATTTGCAAAAACAGATAACTCAGTTTTTAACCATTTTTAAAAAGCATGTTTTTTCATTGTGCATTCCAGTTAATGTCAAACTGCAGTTGGTTTATTTTGATTAAGTAAAAATAACAAATACAGCACAATACAATAATACACAATAAAAACATGATACCATAATAAAAATCATAGTAATCTGTTTTTGCAAATAAACTCTTTATATATAGATTAAAAGATAGTGATTGGCCTTGTGTTTATATTGGTAAAAATCACATCATAGTGTATAGATTTGGACAGATGGAAAGCAATTGACCGTGTCTTTAGGACGAGAAGGAGAATGTAAATAAAGTAAAGAAAATTTTTATTATTTATGTGCAGGTGTACAGTCCTGTAACTTTTATGATACAATATATGGTAGTACTTTAAAGGCACAATGTGTAAGCTTTCGCCACTAGAGGGCACATATTCAAAACAAACAAAGAAACAAAATAGTTTAATGACGCTGTGATTGAGTGTGGAATCATGGGTTTTGTTGTCTTCAGGCTGGCTGGCGCTGAAAGTCGTGAAAGCGAAACAAGGCCGTTGGAGCATTTGGTAATGACGGATTCTACAGTCGACCGCATACAGTCATGCGTATGTAGGAAAAAGCAGCGCTGTTTTATCATACTAGATACATTTCAGTGTGTTGTGTTATAATGCTACTCAAATAAAATGCATAACATATTAAAGCATCTTTGGGGTTTCTATGTTTTCTACAAAATAAAACCAGAAAATCGAGGGCAGGCGACGCAATGATAGTCTCTCACACTAGTTCAAACTGCTTATTTCTCTGGATTTAAACATTCTTCGAAACATTTGGGATAATGTCAGAAGTCAGAAAAACGTATAACACTGTTCTAGTGTTTTTTGGATATTTTAATCAAAATTCCTGTGTGAATGAATGGCACAGACACACGGTTTCGTTTACTTCACACATGCTGAAACACGCATGATGCTAGCAGTGTTTTCATCCTCTGCCGCTTCAATATGTGAGCACATGAACATCTAAACAATCTCTAGAACTGCTCTGAGACTCTTTTGAGATGGTTCTTTTGAGAGAAGCTATCATCATATCATATACAAACTGAAATTTAAAGGTCTTCACAGCAGCCCGTCAAAATAAAAGTTCGGTTCAACTTGAAGAACCGATGACAGAAATATATTACTAACTAAATATAATGATAGTACTATAACTACTATTGAAAATATTATTACAACATTATTTTTAAATAATATTTACCCAGAATATTTGGAAAAATATATTTTGAATTTATTTACAAAAAAGAAAAAGTATTTCTGAAAAAAAAAAAAATCTTAAATTAATAAAATCAATTAATTAGACATGCATTTGATTATAAAAATTTAATGGAACCATTAAAAAAGGATTGCAGGAAATTCATGGAAAACACAGAATTTGGAATACTGAATTTGGGAAAAAAACAAAATATATTTCCTATGGTCTTAAATATTTACTTTAATAAATTGCTGTTAAATTGTGTAAGTTTCATGATTTTAACTGATCAGACATGCTTTTGGATTAATGGTTTTTAAATGTAACCATTAAAACAGAATCTAGAAAAGTTCTAGAAAAAGGAATCTAGAAAAATGTAAACAAAAATGTTAACAGCAATTAATATTACCAGGATTTGATTAAAGATTTGATTGCTGTTGACCAAAAAACACGAATACATTTGCTAGTGTTATATTTATTTCAGGAATGTGTCCTTTTTACATTTTTATGCATCTTCTGCCATACATTATAACTGTTGGGACGAAAATTAAGTCATGATATAAAACAATTGTTTTTATCCCATCGTTTATCAATTTTCATGCTTAATTGCCAGCTCACATGTAATTATAACCCACATTCTTAAGAAATACCATTTTTGGATGTATTAACAGTAATCTAGTTAAGATAGTGATTTAACGATGACCGAGTTTGTCTTTCAGTGGAACTCGATCAACGGGTACTGCTTATTTTGAGTAGGCTGAATATGATAGCATTGAAGGGTCTTAAAAGGACAAACTGAGAATTCAGATATTTGACATTTCCATCAGACGTCCCCTGTTCTGATACGTAATAGCCTAAACATGACTACATATGCCAGGAGACCTCATCGGTCTTGCTGGACATAAGTAGACCAGCTGGAATTGTCATTGAGATAGATGGGCGGAAGACTTTGTTTTCAGTGGGGAGATAAGTGAAATGTTTCAATGAATAGCTGTTTTATTTAAACGTTTTCGTTCTGTGGCTGTTAAGTTTGTTTAATCTAAATAAGTTTAGTTTTACCTTGACATGATGTTTGACTTATCTGTTTCAACACTGAGAGTATTTCGTATTTTACCTCGTATGAAAAATCTGTCAGACCGCAGATTATACTGCAGTGCGCTTCTTGAAGTCTACTACTTTAGGAGCCCTTGGTTCAGGATTGTTTTTACAAGCACTATAGCTCTTTTTTAATATTTGTTCTACGCAAGAGACTTGAATGTGACATTGATGCTTAGTGCCCAGTGATGTGCAACTAAAGGGCTGGAAGTTTCTGTAAAATGAAGCGATGTGTTAAGACACCAGCACGGATATTAAACCGCTGAGCCACAATAAGAACTCTCACTCACCTCTCACCCTCTTTATAGCATTAAAAGTAAGTTAAGGTTCTGTGAGTGACTGGTTTGACCTTTAGTTAGAGCCTGTTACATCTGTTACATTTCTACACTTAAAATGTGATAACGTAATCCACGTATAAAGTCGGGTTATAAAAAGTGTTTGTGTGTACGTGTGTGTGCGTGTATACATATAAAGTATGCACACACACACACGTACACACACAAATTGAATTTATATCAGATAGTAATTGTCCATCCTCATTTCCCCTGTTTAATATTTATAACTCACTTCAAGTTAGACTTTAAACACAATTAATTGTTCAATAAAAATGAATAGCACTGTTCCTATTAAGCAAATCTCAGAATAAATGTCTAAATTAACTTGTAGCATTTCAAAATTTAGATTTTTTATCTTATTTTGACAACATATTATAGAATTGTAATGTTCGTAGATTATTTGTAATAAACAGAAAATAGTTGTTCACTTATATGTATGTAATTTTCTTTTTGTTTCCAAAAAAACCAAACATCCTACGTTCCTACATTTTTTGTGTGATCTCCAACATTTGTACTGTATTTCATTTCTGTCAGAAATATACAGTTTCCTGTTAAAATGATGCGGATTTGTATCTAGCGAAGCCTTTTTGTCTTTTGCTACAACTGTGTACATTTATGAGTACAGTTTGAGACACTGCTCTTTTTTTGGAGGTTTCTGTTTAAGTCTGTGAAGGCCAAACTTATCAGCAGGCTGTCAGTGTGTGTGTGTGTGT
>JAHKKF010524254.1:0-14770 GCA_019740295.1 Labeo calbasu | reverse complement strand
GTGTCACATGATCCTTCAGAAATCATTCTAATATGCGGATTTATTATTAGAATGATCAATGTTAAATAATATCAACAGTTGTGCTGCCAAATATTTTTTGGAACCTGTGATTTTTTTTTTTTTTTTTCAGGATTCTTTCATGAATAATAAGTTTAAAAAGTAAAGTGTTTATTCAAAATATACGTATTTTATAACAATGTAAATTATTTATTATTCACTTTTAATAAACTTTTAATTATTAACTTAATACATCCTTGGTGAATAAAAGTATTAATTTCTTAAAAAAAAAAAGAAACAATAAAAATGTACTGACCCCAAACTTTTGAACGGTAGTGTGTATATATATATATATATATATATATACTGAATTGTTCCAGTACTATTTCTGCTCATTATACTTTCATCATCAGTATGATTTAATTACAATTTATAATTAAATATAAATATTGTAAATATTATTAAGTATAAATGTTAAAATTAAATATTTACCTGTATTTTCTGCCAGGGAGCTGGTTAGTTTTGTCAGGTAGTCTCTGCGGGTAGATGCCAAAATTACATAACTAAGGGAACAAAAAGTATTAATATGTCATTCAAACGTGCAGTAGATATGTATTCTGACAATTTTCATTATATTACAGCAAATGTTTCAAAAGTAATTTTTCTGCCTCACTGATTGCAACATGACAGCCAACTGCAACAAATTATAAAGTACAACTATAAAAATGACTGCAAATGCACGCCATTTGTTGCAGTGGCAGATTTTCCTTCATTCTTGTTGGTACTTGCTGTCCATTTAAGTTTGACTCAACTCATTATATGAGTCTGTGTTGCTCATACCTTCAGATCATCCTTGTATTGAAACTTAATGGTCTATAGGTGCTTTGATGCTGCACATAGCAAATATAGTATTACATGTCCCTAAACGCCACTGGAGTTCAGCACCCACTTTAAGCATAACAATACAACTAATTAATTTTTAAGGGCTTTTGAGCAAATATTTCTCTAGCATTCAATTATATTTTGTGTGCGAGGCTCCAGCGAGCACCTTTTTTCCCACAGAGCACCATCATCCCAGGAGGTAAATTGGCAGAAATCCTGTAATCCACTGGAGGGGGATGGCGGGTCCACAATTACAGCGGGACTACCTTGGGAACCGAAAGTTGGCGAAGGCCTCGCCGGGACCATTGGGCTGTCAGCACCAGGAGAAATTAACTGACATCAAACACCGTACCTCACAAGCTTAGACATGTCCAGCACACAATCACACAAAGAGAGAAGAGAAAGAGACATTAGACAGAGGAGTAAAACCAGAGAGAGAGAGAGAGGCCGGAAAAGACAGGGAGTTTAAACAAGGGAAAGAGAGAGAAACATGCAGGAAAAGAGATGGAGATTAGAAAGGTGACGGAAAGAGAGGGAAAAGACAGTTCTGATTAGATAATAACGATTAGATATGATCCTTATACATACACTGATAAGGGACAACATATTTTATTACATAAACAGTTTATACATAGAAAAAAAATAAATTTTCGATTAATCAAAATATCCACCATTAGCAACAATTACAGCTCTGCATAATCTGGGCCTAAATTCATTGTATTCTAAACTCAATTGGCAATCAATTGTTGAAGTTATTAAGGTGTGCCAGGGGTGTTTCCAAACGTTTGGAGGGCAGTGTAAGGGTGTTTGACCTCCCTAATTGAGGTTCGAGGGCCACCCAAAATGAAAGATATTTTAAATTCTGTTATAGGAAAGCAGCTACATATAACTTCTGAAAATAAATTATTTTGGAAGTATTTCACGTGCTATATTTATCCCATATTGAGAATTTTTATTTCCCCAGGAACCTTTTTGTAAAATAAAATAAAAAACATAAAAAAATAAAAACACACTTGAGATGTTTACAGTAAAAAGAAAAATGACTTGCCTACAAAAAACTACTTGTATATCTCTTATTAAGCTATATTATTACCAAATATCAGATTATTATTCATTATTGTTATTATAAAATTAAAATTTTATTTAAAAAATGTTATTTAAAAAAATTAAATTTAATGAAATAAAATTTTCCCCAGGAAACCTTTTTGTGAAATGAAATGAAATAAAATAAAATAAAATTTGTCCTTTTTGGGTTATACTTATTTATATAAATGGCTTGCCTACAAAAAACTCCTTTTATATCTCTCATTTAGCTATATTATTACCAAACATCAGATTAATTATTATTATTAATTTAATTATGAAATTATTTAAATTATATATTGCATATGCCGCATTTAACCCTCATATTGTGTTCCAGTCATTATTATCTGGGGAGGATTTTTTTTCCCTAGGAAATGATAGTTAATGTTATTGAATAAAATAAAATAAAATAAAATAAAATAAAATAAAATAAAATAAAATAAAATAAAATAAAATAAAATAAAATAAAAAAATAAATAAAATAAATAGGTTTTTTTCCCCCCCAAAAAACTGAGGAGCATAAACTCACAATCAATCAATCAAAAAAAAAAAAAGAAAATCTGAATTGAAAGAAAACAAGGTAACAAAGACTGAAGATTTAGTGATAATATAGCATAATGAGAGATTTGCAAGCAGTTTTTAAAAGGTCTTAATTTTTGACCGGAAACGCCAAATTAGGTAAAGAATTTTCAGCACAGCACAAGGGTTAATTGCATGCAATACAACAGGAACATTTAAAAATCATTTTATTTTGTAATTGTTGCTGCCTCCACAGCCATCCATCCAGCACTGCTTACCTCCTACACTGACAAACTTCACAGCTATACTTGACAAAACCAACCAGCCCCTGTAAAGAGCCAAGAAACCGTCACTGCACCACAGGCTGCACCTAAAGCAAGAGTCTGATTCATTAGGTAAACAGTCTACCATTAATGAAGGCAATTTCCCTGGCAGCTAAGAGCTTACTGCAAACAGCAAAGAAAGCATAAAGTGAAATATAAGAGCGAAAGAGACGTCTGACTATGTTTTGATTTAACACCACGGGAGGTTGCGGGTTAAAGGACGAATGCGGAATCAGCAGCGCAGACGGTGCAAATGTTTCAGTGTTTTGTTTGTAAGTCTTTCCCGAAGACAATAAAAGGGCTGTGGTGAAACATTTCTAAAAAATGAATAATTAATTGCAGGTGTTTGTAGCTCATCTGTGCATCTTTGGGATGTTTATTTGCACAGCTGTTGTGTCAGATTAAAGTTTGCCGACACATTTATTTATTTTGGCTCTTTCTTATTTTTATTCGCAATTGATAAATTTTTAGGTTTTGTATGTTTGTTCAGATTCTGCCATGTTTTTGATCTCAAACAGACTGATCGTTGATCACTCTCAGTTTGTTGTAAGAAATGTTAAACCTAATTTTTCACTGCATGACGGAGCGACTTCACAAACCCTCTATGGCCTTACAACAGACCCAACTGAAATCAATGCATTTCTAGTGTAAATCTACGTGTTCTAAAAAGATACAGAGTTGGCATGGCATACAGTTTTGGCTGGTACAGTAGGTGAGTTTCAGAGATGTGTGTTTAGTGTGATAATGCAGCTGGTCTACGTTAGCCCCAAAATGCAATATGGTTCAGCTCAACACTATTTGTATTGGCTATTTCGCGGTGTGCCGTGTATACAATGCCGGGACAGACGGGCCGTTGACAGCCTGTTTATTTGGAGAATGCACAGATGTAAGAACAACTCAGCAGATTCTCAACACAGGCCCTAAAATACTGTACTGTTTCACTCTCTCTCAAGCAAGAAAGAAAAATGTTGATTTAAAATCTGAACCAACGAGACAACATTACATACGAATTCAAAGGGTCAAGGTTTGGCAGGTTAATATGGTCCAGTTATAACCCTCTGACCACCTAGTTCTAAAAAGCATCTTTTTCAATTTGTGGCCATTTAAAGGGGTCATCGGATGGCCATTTTTCACAACACCCTTTTTACCTTTTACCCTGTCAAAAAAAATTGTTTAAGTGACTTGTTTCGGTGCATGTCCCTTTAAACGTTAATGAGCTCTGCTCACCCCGCCCCTCTCTTCCGTGGGGTGATGAGCAGACTGTAAATGTTAGCCGTATTTAGCTGCGTATTTAGTTCTTCTAAAAATAAACTAATTCTCTGCGTCTTCAGCGGCTCAGATGTTGGGAGTAAAAGACGAATTCTATGTTTATTATTACATCCAACAACAAAACACCTTAGTCGCTTAGAAGACATTCTTGTCTTCCCCTGCTCCGGCTTCAAAACTATGGCAGTCGGACTATTCACAGCTCACTCAGGGCGGGTCTAAGGTAAGACGTCCGTGTCAATCAACAATCGTGGGAGAGGCCTTGGTCTGTGTGACATCACATAGCCAAGAATCAGAGAATGGCTTGATTTGAAAAAGGGGATATGATTTATATAGATTAAAAAAAAAAAAAAAAATAGGTGGATTTTTATCATTATAGGGTGGTTGTGTACATTTATGTAAAAGTGTAAAAGTAAAAGTGAATTTTGCATCTGATGACTCCTTTAAAGTTTTCTGCTTAAAAAAAGATGTATTCTAGATTTTAGTTGCAATCTTTTTTAATCAAAACTTGAATGTGGGTAAGTTTCATAAAAAAAGCAACATTTTTAACGAAAATCTAGTTTTTGTAAGACTATGTCTGGATCATATTCAGAATGATCTAAAAAATAAATGTTGTAGTTTGCTTTCATCAACACATTCAAAGCTTGCAAGGTCCTATACCACTTCCTGGATCGACATTTCATTTGGTATTAGTTATGCTGTTTAATGCTTGATGATCGCATTATTTTAAATATGGATCTGCTTACATACGCAATCGTTTTCTGCATTGATCCAGACGTTCAGTACTCTTTCAGAAGACGTGTAATAGCACCTCCTACTGTATAACAGTGAAAACGCTGAAAAATTCTGCCAATTGCGAGGAAAGAGTTAAAGGATTAATTTACTTCCAGAATAAAAATTTCCTGATAATTTACTCACCCCCATGTCATCCAAGATGTTCAAGTCTTTCTGTCTTCAGTCGAAAAGAAATGAAGGTTTTTGAGGAAAACATTCCAGGATATTTCTCCGTATAGTGGACTTCAATTGTGATCAATGGGTTGAAGGTCCAAATTGCAGTTTCAATGCAGCTTCAAAGGGCTCTACACGATCCCAGCCAAGGAATATGGGTTATATCTAGTGAAAGGATCGGCCATTTTCTAAAAAGAATAAAAATTTGTACACTTTTTAACCACAAATGCTCATCTAGCACTAGCTCTGCGATGCACATGCGCAACTTTACGTAATCACGTTGGTAAGGTCACACGTGGTTCTTCGTCTGTGTACTCTTGTTTAAAAAGGGTAGGGTAGGCCGAAAAACGTTATCTCATTTTCTCCTCCAAATTCATAATCGTCCGACATCGTTGTTTACCTTTTTTGTAAAGGGTGTTTCTCTGCAAGTTCGCTTTGTAAACACTGGGGGGGTACTTCCGCCTACGTCACACGTGACATTTTCAATGTGATTTTGTAATGCATGAATCGTACTACTGTAAGTTAAGCATCTGTGGTTAAAAGTATAAAATTGTTTTGTTTTTTGTTTTTTTAGAAAATGAGCAATCGTTTCACTAGATAAGACCCTTATTTCTCAGCTGGAATCATGTAGAGCCCTTTGAAGCTGCACTGAAACAGAAATTTGGACCTTCAACCCGTTGGCTTCCATAGAAGTCCACTATATGGAGAAAAATCTTGTAACATGTTCTTCAAAAAATGTATTTTCGACTGAAGAAAGAAAGACATGAACATCTTGGATGACAAGGAAGTGAATAAATTATCAGGAAATTTTGATCCTGGTGAGTTCTATTCAAGTGAAATAATCTTTTAAAATAAATCCATGTTTTAATGATTTGGCTGAGTGAATGATTCAGCGATTCACTTAGAAAGAAGCTTTGTTTCTGAATGAATCAGTGAATTCATTGAAGAAATGATTCAATTACTTGAGTAACAGTGTAACCTACAAAACGACAAAATGGTATCATTAAAATAGCCCTTAGAACTTGTGTGCTACATTCCAAAAACAGCAGTTTAAAAATTCTACAAAACATCTCTTTATCTATTTAACAAAATAAAACCACAGGTTTAAAAAGCCATGAAGATAAGGTTTAGTTACAGCTTCTTCAGCAGACGCTCCAAACTGTAGCAGGTGTTTCTTATTTGGCCTTTACTCTCTCTAATTATTCAAGAGCACTGGGCTCGTACACTGTGCTGGAGTTCAGAGTCCTGCACCTGTCAGCTGGTTATTAACACCAGTGCATTTCTCTTAACCCAACAGTGCTGTACCGGCCGCCCCGGCTGCTCCCTCTAGCTCTGTGTTAGCCGTGCTCAAACACAGCGCTGACATCATTTAGCCTATTAAAAAAACTCCAGAGATTGGCCAGAGGTCTAAATATAGCTCTGCAGCACATTAGCTATTTTTTTCTGAAAAAGAGAGAGAATGATCACAGTAATATAGTAGCATTTCATCACTAGACCATGTAGTGACTCAGATTTAAGTCATAACTAAATGATAGAACATAACACACATTCAAAATAAAAATTGGCTGAAAATGTACTCAGGCAATCCAAGAGTTTGTTTTTTCATCAAAACAGTATCATTTCATCACTTGCTCAGCAATGGATTCTCTGCATTGAATGGGTGCCGTCAGAATAAGAACAGTTAATAAGTAACCCACACCACTCAAGTCCATTTTGTGAAGCGATTTTAATAAATAATAATAATAATTTTATCAGCTGTTTGGACTCTCATTCTGACGGCACCCATTCACTGCAGAGGATCCATTGGAGAGTAAGTGATGTAATGCTACATTTAGATGTTTGTTAACATTAACACAACACAAATATATTTTGGTAAAAGGTTATAAGGAAAAACATTTGTTGTCTTTGCAATAACATACACTTACGAATTGAGCCCAATAAAACCCAGGATGTGAAATCTGATGTCACGTTGACTTTAAACGAAGCATGATACTGACTTTACTACGATGTAAACTCAACGTATTCCAGATGCCTTCCTTCACAGTTAAGCTGGCAATAATTCATAACAGCAATAGGAGTTAGTGGCAGGTGCATATTTTCCATGTAATTGATAATAAACAGGTTTTCCTGCCTTTCACGGTTCGTTTCTTAGAGGGCATCCACACCCTGGTTGTGCCAATATTCATTTGGATGGCTGTGGTTCACTAGAGCTGCCTGCTTAAATGTTCCTCATTCTTGGTCTTAACGTTTCAAGGTAATGGAGAATTGTTTATTTTCTGTGCTGCTGGACTGTGAAAACATCAGCACAGAACTGAGACAGAAGCCTGAACAACATCACGATTAACTGATGACTATAAACAGTGTGACACATCTCGTTCATGCTATTGAGCTCCTGGAATGACATAAATCAATGTTAAAAAAAAAAAATGGTTAAGGTTATTTTTTTAAATTAATTATAATTATTTATTCAATTATTATTTATGAAATAATTATATTTATTTATTTAGAGCAAGAAATTAAATGAGATCAATTTTGAGTTAGTTATTTTTTAAACAATAATATTACTTAATAATATTGTATTACTAAACAAATATAGAATAAAATAACATTCATATTAAATCTGTGAAATTATAATTACAAATAAATTTCTTAGTAATGGCTGGAATACTGGGATTAATTACATATTGCATATGATTTCATGGTAACTTTAAAATATTAAATAATAATAATAATAATAATAATAATAATAATAATAATAATAATGTATAACTTAAATGTTAATATTAAATAGAATATTTAAAAACCTATTACTAAGTAGCAAAATAAAAAATAAAAACATATATCAAATATCTTAGATTTTATGGGCTAATACTTCTCATGCTGTACAAGTACAATCTCTTAGCTGTAATACTAAGATTAATTATATATTGCACATCGTCTAGACTGAAGTAATTGGGCATTGAAAAACTGGTCTGGAATGGCACTTTAATACTTACGTTTTACAGCAAGTTAAATCACAAAACACTTTACATTAATAACCACTGGGAACCATACTGAGTCAGTCTAACTCTGTAAAAAAAATATGCTCAGTCATAAATGTGGCTCAGCAATTTTTCTCCTATTTTTGAGGAATTAGTTCAGAGATGTAGGACTGGCAGAGGACTGTCGGCTGGCACGAAACCCCTCAAGCCCAGAATAGTGGTGGTTTTTAATAACCATGTTCAAACTACGACGGTATGTTATTAAAGAAAATTACCTCTCCAGACCTTCCATTGGGCTGTTTGGGTGGGCAGGGGTGGCCACCCATGAATGAATGCATTAAAAACGGCAGTCTGTTTATTCTGAAATGGAGGATGACCGTTTTACAATGATGAATGAGTCTTTAAGAGAGCTTCACGCAGCTTCTGAGACTGGCACGTCTTCTGCATCTGTAATTCGAAGAAGAGTGAATAGTGACGTTGGTGACGCAACACATGGCACGCATGAGAATATCTCAAAACTGCCTTCATTTGGCACTAAACTGTGTTGTTTTTGGCTGTAAAAACGGTTATGTGCCCTAAACTGGGCCATCTGTCACTCAAAACACTCCCAAGACTGAAATCAAGATAAAATCTAAATAACGCTCAATGACTGGTTAGGGTAACAGTGTTATATTAAAGTTGGCCACAGTGCAACTCAAGCTCAGCAATTCAGACTTTGTTTTTGGGGCTCCTGGCCTGTGACGTAACGCCACCGAACACACGTCGAGGGAGCAGATCCTGGATCGAATTCAGGAGCGGGAGACGTCTTTCTCACCCACCTCCCTCTCTCCGGCGCGGCCCCACCATCGCCGCCGCGGTCGAACTCCTGATTGAAAGTGGCAGTTTAACGAGAGCGTTTCCTCGCAGACTACAATCCCAGTTCAGGAGGCCATACGATCGTTTTCACAAGCCCTGCGGTTCGTCCCTTCCCATTTAGATTACAATCCTGAAAAATTTAGGTCACACCGCAGAGAAATCCCATCCCTCCACGGAAGAGCGGAGAAAACCGTTCCCTGTTTGTACAGGGGAATTTTAGTGTCTGCTGAAATGTGGCTGTTGAATGAAAGCTAATGACATTCAATAATGTCATTATGCACTTGGCTCCTTAACAATAAAAGTTCCAAAAACGACGCCAATGAAGAACCTTTTTTCCCCCAAAAGAACCTTCTTCTTCTTATTATGAAGAACATTTTAATAATCTAAAGACTTTTTTCCACTGTAACAAAGTTTTTGAGTAATGGAAAGGTTCCAAGGATGTTAAACGTTCTTTATTGAAACATAGATTCCAATAAAAAACCCTTATTTTTAGGGGGTCTTTTATGGCACTGCTGTAAAAACCCTAAGTATGAAGATTTGGATGGCTTAAAGGAGAATTAGATAATTTACTCACCTCCTTGTCATCCAAGATGTTCATGTCTTTCTTTCTTCGGTCGTTAAGAAATTATGTTTTATGAGGGAAAATAAATCAGGAATTATCTCCATATAATGGACTTCAATGGTGCCCCCAAGTTTAAACTTACAAAATGCAGTTTAAATGCAGCTTCAAATGGGTCTTATCTAGCAAATCAGTCATTTTTGAAACAAATTAACAATTTATATACTTTTTAACCTCAATCGCTCATCTTGTCTAAGTCTGTGTGAACTCTGTTTCTGGTCAAAACAGTTAGGGTGTGTCGAAAAACTCTCATCCTCTTTTTCTTCCCCAACTTCGAAATCATCCTACATCGCTGCAGAAATACCGACCCAGTGTTTACAAAGTGAACATGCAGAGAAGATCAAACGTCCTTTACAAAAAAAAAGGGGTGTAGAGCAATGTAGAGCGATTTTGACGTTGAAGAAGAAAACGAGACATACCCTAACTGTATTGACCCGGATTACACTGACTACGCATCCAATGCGTAGAAACGAGACAAGACGAGCGTTTGAGGTTAAAAATTGTCAATTTGTTTCTAAAATCAAACTGATCGTTTTGCTAGATAAGACCCTTCTTCCTCAGCAGGGATTTAAACTGCATTTTGGAAGTTCAAACTTGTGGGCACCATTGACGTCCACTATATAGAGAACATTCCTGAAATGTTTTCCTTCAAGAAACATAATTTCTTATTGACTGAATAAAGAAAGACATGAACATCTTGGATGATAAGGGGGTGAGTAAATTATCTGTCAAAACAATTTACATTATTTAAAAAATCCACATTTTTTATGTTTTACGTTTGGACTTTGGGGGCACCATTGTTTCAATGACATCAAATGGTTGCACACGTAAACTACTGGCGCTAACTGTTGCTATTTTACCTCAACACAACTCTGAACACACAACTCCGAAAATAAAATACTGATACGATGCCACACTGCACGGCTTTTGGCAAACAATGTAACAATGAAACAATGTAAGTCTTAAGTGCTTTGCTAGTGATAAGAAAAAGAGAAAAGAACGGGAAGATGCCTGAGAACGAATAAAACTTGCTAAAGACACATGACTTTGAAGCTTTTTTAGTAGACCACAGCTCCTGAAAGAGCTTACAGGTGGTGATGTATATAAGCGTAGGCTTAAACCAAATGCCGTATCATTGATTTTTCCCCACAAGTAGTCTAAACGCACCAGGATATCAAGTGAAATCCATGGTGAGAAACTGCTTCAGTGGTTACGGCATCATGACAAGCGTCAACATGTTTACAACCTGCCAGGATGGCATCTAGCGTTGCTTGTCTCTGCCGTTTTTAAGCTCTTTAGCTCCGTAGCTGTGGTCTGCTAATGTGGGATCATATCAGTATTTTATTTTCCGAGTGGTGCCCCCCATAGTCCAAAATATGTATGAAATAATGTTAAAACACTGGGTTTTCTACTACACATTTCAGTAAGAGACATAATTTATGCTATATTAAGCCATACAAGTCTTAATTCCCAGGGTTTAAGAGTGTAAGCAAGGACCTCCGTTTCTCCAAGGTTCGGGTTTGGAAGTGACAGGTAGGTGGAGTGCGAGATGCTGAGACTGCGGTCATACCTGGGCGTATTTGCTCAACAAGCCCCCGATGACAGACTGGGCTCAGGGAACAATAGTTCCCTTGCAGCTCCTTATCGCGGGGTATGTACCACTGGGAACCTGCCACAGGAGCGACCCGTGTAAGCTGAAGCTACAGCGCTGGATTTCCAAGTGGGTCAGCAGCCAGAAGACTGAGCAGCCAAACCCAGAACCGCCTCCATCTCTAGGACGAGGGGGCAAGGCCTGGGGTGACTCAACCATGAGCAAGACTCTTGTTAAACGTGAACTCCTGTCTTATCCATGTTGGAAAACTCTCAAGAAGCAAACATCCTTCTGTGGCTGTAAACGTCAGTTGAAGAGTTTATCCATCATGCTATACTATTTACACCAGCATCACCGCAATGTACGCCATTGGTATTGACGATAAAAACACGACCGCAGGTATGTCCGTCACCGCAGGTACCTGGAGGTTTGGAAACACTCTCATCATTGAGTGAGCTCTTCTAATCCTCTGGTACCTCGGTGGGGGCCAAAAACACTCAATCCCTCTTCTGTGTTGGCCAGTGGGATTTCCCTCTTTAATTAATTCAGGATTTGTAGAGAGTGCAGAGGTCAGATGTGAGGAGAGACGCAGGATTGATTTTCTCTTGTAAGATCTTGAGGCCTATTGTGCGCCGTGCTTAAAAGGGGGAAACGCATGCTTGTACGGTACATGTTAACGAATAAAAGACACTGTTCAAATAGTGAACCGGTTAATGGAATTGTAAAAAATAATGACTAGGTGGCTTTAACACTTTACCTGTCTGGCCGAAGAAAACATGTAGTCCTGTCCAAAACTGTCAATGCTGCAATGCCAGGGTGCTGAAACAAATAAAGTTTACACTTTCCACATGCAAAAGCTTAGCATATTAAACTGGCATAAGATAAAGTATAAAGTGTCTGTACTTACATTACGATATCGGCGATACTCGGATGTAAACAACAGCATGGATTGCATGGTAAATGTACTACTGAATATGTTGTTCTGCTTTTAAATGCTGTCTAAACCACTGAAAAATGTGTAGAAGCTGCTAAATCATATAAAAAAGGACATAGTAGGCAGGAAAGGGCGTAATATTTTGACAAACTAAAGTTAATAGGTGGTAAAGATACATACAAGCAATATTAATTAAGATATTAGGCTAATATTTCACCTACCTGACTTGAAATGATAAAAACAAACACGAATGTTGTCATGATTCTTACCCTGGAAATCCTGGTTCAGTCTGGCCAACCACAAACGCCTTTTGTTCCTCAGACAGTTTTGATTTGTTATAACGTTTGGCAGTCTATAATACTCCAAATGTTTTTCCTGGTCTGACTTATTAAAACAGTCCAAAACATGACAATAATTGATCATTTTTAGCAGCAATAATCAGCAAAATATGCGCGTTCTGTTCAGTTCAGGGAGTCTGCTATAATACGTTCACATGCATGCAAGACCAAACAACACTTTTGTTTTGTCAAAATATGCATTTAATATCACCATTTTCCAGCGATTCTCTAACGACTCGTTCGAAGCAGTTCAAAGATCCAGTCTCTCTAAACCTGCCATATAAGCATGTACTGCCATCTAAAGATAATGAAGCCTTCATTAAAATATCAGGCTCATAAGCGTAATTTACTCCTAAACCGGACTACAGTTATTGCAAGTTATGTTTTTGAATCACTAAAAAGATACCGACTCATAAGAGTCATTTACTTGTGAATACAACCATAGATATACATATACAAATACAACTGCTCTGGTGGCGGGGCAGGTTTTTGTTCACCAAAAGATTCAGGACATAAATCAGTTACTGGTGAATCGCACTATCACTTGTTGCGCCGAATGGTTTTGATTCACTAAAAAGAGCCGACTCTTAAGAGTCATTTGTTCGTGTATCGTACTACACTATGCTATCAAGTTTCCAAAACGGTATGCGAATTGTGACAGATCAACCTACCATTATTTTCCGGTAAACGGTCGCATTCAATGCAGTCATCAAGCTCATAACCCTGTTGAATTATTAGGATTCGGCCGGATTCGTCGGATAAGCCGTACAGGAACTGAGTGAGTAACAACGCGCATGTGCAATAACGAATCTTCTGACGTTGAAGCTCAGAAATGCGATGTTTATGTTTCTCACTTCATCGCCTTTATATATTTTGTCTAACAACCTCCCTGTTTTGTGGTCAATACGACCGGTGCTAAATACAAATACAACAATAACAATAATAATACATTATAATGTAATATAACACAATTCTTAAAATGTAAGCGTAAATCAAAACATCCAGCTAGATTGAACACAGTTTGCACTAAATTCATTTAAAGAGGACATAAAAAAAAAGTCTTTTCCTCACCATATGATCTACCCCACCTTTTGCTTTAGTAAGAATGTAATTGCTTCCTGTTTATCTGACCCATGTTGCCCTTTTCTCCTGCTTCCCTGAAACATCAGACAGTGTTAAGGTCAGAGGTCAAAGCTATCAAGGGCACAAGTAGAACGATACTGTTGGTCCTCTAGAAAATTGAGCCTAAGATCACAGGGTTAGTTCTTGGAAAGACTCAGTCAGCGTACCAACCGCAGCTTGATAAATACACTGATTTATGTTGTTAATGACTAGCTGTTAATTAAAGTATGAGCAGGTGTGTAGTGGTTGCAATATAATTTATTTAATGGCTCTACTTACAATTGTGGTAAGCTAATGTTTCCTTTGCTTTTACTTTGGGTTAGAGAAACCCTAAGTATTGAATTTAAGAGCATAATCTGCCCTGTGCATGAACAAAATGCAATTTATGGAGACAAAATCTGATATTTACTATTGTATATTTTGACTTGTGGATAATAAAACAGATGCAAATAAGATCTAGATTGATGGAGGCACCTGTGACCAAAATATTACAGTGACATAACTTTTGTTAATCTAAAAAAGAAAAAGACAAATCCTCCACCGTACCTCTTTGGATCGCCCATTAAGCATAACCTGTGGGACGAGAGGACCACAGGAAGAGCAATAAAACACAACAGTGCAAATATACACAGTAAGAACATAACATGTCCTGAGTGGCAGGTGAGGTCTGGACTACAGGAGAGGTGAGCTAAAGCTCTCTAAATCATATCAGGCGCCCCTAAAGTGCCAGTTCACCCCCGTTTTATTTATTTTTTTGCTCTCCCACATTTCAGGTGTTTTTCGTCATGTCATTTCCCATGAAGCCCTTGTCAGTTATTTTGCTGACTGATACGCTACCTTGGGCTTACGATCCCCGGCGTCTGCGGGACGTAATGATTCATGCTGATGGAGGCCAGAGTTACTGCTGTTTGGAGACTCTCTCTAGTCAAATATGAGCCCAGCCAGGTTCACTCGCACAAGTCACAGAGATTTATAGGACGTTTGCCAGTGTTGTGACACTTAGGAAAGTATTTAAAGTATCAGCCATGCTCATAACCATGGATATACTTGTAGTTATTGATATTTTATCTCCTCCTTCTCTTATAGACAGAGAATAGGAGTCAGTTAAAAAAAAAAAAAAACAATAATAAAAAAAAATATATATTGTAAATTTAATTTATTAGTGTATGACACCACTTAAACAATATGTACTTTGGCCAGAAAAGATGGGTGGAAACAATTTATAATAATTTCATTCTTATTTATCTTTCTTATATTCTGCACTCAAAAGTAAGTATATTTAATTTAGATTTTTAATTAATCAATTTAGATA
>JAHKKF010524253.1:0-26255 GCA_019740295.1 Labeo calbasu | reverse complement strand
TCCAGGACCGATTTTGGGCACCCCTGGGTTAAAACAATGTTAAGATACTGACAAACAGTAGTGTTTCCTTGGACTCGGACTCGACTCGGACTCGGCCCTTTGGGACTCAGACTTGAGTCCGACTCGGCCCACTTTGGACTTGGACTCGTCTCGGACTCAATTGGTTAAAGACTCGGACTCGACTCGAACTCGACTTAGGTGGACTCGAGCCCAACACTATTACTTACCAGACTAATATTAAATATCTCATATAGTATTTTATAGTCAAGTGGATCAAAAAAGTTAATCTAATTTGTCCTAAGACAAGAATGGGTATTGTTTTTGTTTTAGGACAACTTTGATGAAAGGTTCTGATGCACTTTAAATGTTGACTACTATACATATATAAAGCTTAATGGCACAGTTTTTTTAAAAAATCTGAAAGTACACCTAGCATCAGTCAATCAAGCATTATAATATGACATTATGATAATTTAGATAACAAAACTACTACAAATTCTACTACTAATGACAATATAATGCACACTAAGCAAGGATTAATGAGCTGCTAGGTTAATTAATATTAATCACGTTGTCTGCATTCGCTCATACTGATTTGCTGAAATCAAAACAGGGATGGTAATAGGTGAACGGCAGCCAATGAGACTGAGCGCATTAGTTCCGCCTACTACCGGAGAAACCGGTAGTTCTTAAAAAATGAAGAATTCCAGAGGAGCTCCATTAATTTCACAGGAAAATACAGCATGGAATATCGTTTACATGTAGCGTGTCAATTCTGCATTTTATAGTAAGACTCTCTCGCTTTTGTATCGTTCTTTGCGTGTGTGTGAGACAAATTGATGGCTAGTCGTCTGCCTTTACACTTGAGTTTACAGTTTGTCAAATGCAGGTACGCTGCACATTCATTCAGATGAACTGAAAAATAAAATGATAATAATATTATAATTAAGTATAGAAATGCTGCATTTTATTGTCAGTAGCGGTAACGGCGTTGTAACGGGGGAAACAGTAATTAGTTCGATTACTCTTTTCTGAAAAAAATAATGCCGTTAGTAATTCCGTTTATTTATAACGCCGTTATTCCGATCCCTGCTTCTAAGCGACTGAGGTGTTTTTTTGTTGGATGTAATAATGAACGTAGCAGTCGTCATTTACTCCCGGCATCTGAGCTGCTGAAGACACAGAGGATTGCTTTTGCTTCTGAAACGAAAGTGCCCCCAGATCTACCTACATGTGTGTATGTTCACACGAATCCTTTGTGATCCAGCTTCAGCTACAGAAGAAGTGAGTATATGGTATTTTATGAATTTTTGCAAATCGCCTTTCCTAATAATGTGCTAGTTAGCAAGTTCCACTGTTAAATCTGTCTAAAGTTTACAGTCTCTCAGAGAACTGCTCGTCACCCCATGGAAGAGAGGGGCAGGGTGAGCAGGGCTCATTAGCATTTAAAGGGACATGCATTGAAACGGGTCAGTGTGAAAAGAGCTGTTTTTGACAAGGTAAAAAGGGTGTTGTTTTACACTACCACTGAGAAATTTTAACCAAAGTATGTTATAGACTTTTCATTAAGACCCTAAAGAGTCATGTCATCTTGTTGACAATGGGCATCCGATGACCATTTTAATAAAGTTATTATTTTTTTGTGTTATTTCCACACAGAAGGTATTCTTGTAGCTTCGTAATATTATGGTTGAACCACTGATGTCACATGGACTGTTTTAAGATTGTTCTACCTTTCTGGGCCTTGAACGTAGTAGCTGCATTGCTGTTTATGCAGGGCCAGTAAACTCTCGGATTTCATCAAAAATATTTGTGATCTTAATATGAATAGGTGTGTTTGACTTAATGTGGTGCTTCACAGACTGATCGGTGTCTGACTTGAAGCAGTGCATGTCGGTAAGACATTTTGTTTATAATATGTGTTTTTATAACAGTAATAACTTTTCTATGTAATGCAGATTCCCAGTATTCACTACTCTTTACTCGCTGACCAGGGAATATCTGTTTACTTCAATTGACTGTTTTAAATCTATGGACTACTGGTTCTGTTGGAGGGCGTGAAATTAATATGAAGATATGAGGAACAGGAAATTACATGAATAAATAACATAAAGTGGTAACAGGTTGCATAGGTCTGCACTGGAGGCTATTCATTAGAGGGTACTGAGTCACAGATTAAGATGCTACATGAAGTCTCCTTTGTAGATTACAGAAATAAAACTGTGTAGTCTACAATAATGCCATATATTAATATGGCCTCTGTTTTGATGACACAATAACATGTATGAATGGTGTTTAGTTTAATGGAAATTGTTTGAAGGTTAGATGGTTATGAATGGTTGAATTTTAGATGATAAAAACTCCATTAGATGTTTCCAGTGTTTCCATTTCCAAGAATTCAGCATAATTCCATACAGCTAAGGAGTAACATAAAAATATATTCAAATGAGTACATGCATTGTTGGATGTACATCCAAAGAATGATTATGAACCCAAATGAACACAATTATCAATTGAAGAGCAACAGTAAATAACAGACTTGACTTATTAAAGGCAACATTACGGTTGGGGTTCATATTTCCCAAAAAAATGAGATCTTTGCCACAAGATGTTACAGTATATTGACTCAGCTGTCCTCCAAGATTAAAGCCTTGTTTTAGATTGCAATTATTAAAGCTAAAATAAACTCCTCAGAATGAAGACATAAATATCGAACAGCTCAAAATCAAACCAGTCTATATCAAACCCTGTCTCTGTTCACAGGAGTGAAAATGTTGCACTGTTGCACTTTCAGATCGATTGCTCTGTAACAGATAGACAAGGCATGAAATGAATGCTCTAATACCTTATTTCTGCCACATACATAAATGATTTTTGTTTTAACAAAAAACAGTTTTAACAAAAGTGCATGTTGTTTAAAAGCATATTGATTCACACAAAATTTTTTCCTCCCAAAAAGTGGCTTGGATTTTGTTTTGCATCTTAATATTAAATTGATTCTGGATTTGGCTGCTGCTTTCCACTATAAAGAGCTCATTTGTGTTTGGCAGAAGTTCATTCATCTCAGGAGTGTCAATGAGATACAAGTCTGAACTAAACAAAAAGCGTCTTTTGTTGACTGCACAGAATACTTGAGGAGAAGCATATGGGACATTGACCAAATAATGAGCAGCACAGTGGATGATCTATTTATGTTAGGTTTGGAACAAAGATTTGCTGTAACTGATGTAACATGTCTCCTTTGGTCCTCTCTGAATATATGAGGTGATAGAAGAAAACTGGATCAGCTAATATTAAAGGAATGGTTCACCCAACAATAAACATTTTATGAAAATGTACTCACCCTCAGGCCATCCAAGATGTAGATTAGTTTGTTTCTTCGTCGGGACAGATTTGGAGAAATTTAGCATTACGTCACTTGCTCACCAATGGATCCTTTGCAGTGAAGAATGCAGTGAAGAACAGAATGAGTCTGTTCACACCTGTGCGTTTTCGTTTTTAAAACGCATAAAACTTTTGCTATGGTCACACCTAGTGTTTACACTAGCCGGCATTTTCGACCCTCGAAAACGGAGACTTTCCCCGTTTTAGGCCCTGTTTACACTAGTGCTTTTCGTTTTACAACGGCGTTTTTCCGTTTTAAAATGCATAACTTTTGCTACGGTTAGGCCTGTTGTTTACACTACTCCAGCGTTTTCAGCCCTCTAAGACTGAGACTTTTGATAATGCTGCAGACCCCATTTTAGTTTCAAAACTTTGGGGCTGCATTTCAGTGTAAACGGACCAAAACGGAGACTTTTTTAAACGATGGCGTTGCTGCCTACATTTGATCTGCCCATAGATTTGTGCAGGTAGATGCATTATTCGACCGATCCAAGCACGTAGACGCGTCCACTATAGGGCATCTACCTATACATATCTATGGATGTACCTGCGTGAATGGTCATGTGACGTGTTTTCGGTTGTGTAGTGTACACTGTAAAAAACAATTTGTTGAGTCAATTTAAAATAATTTGTAACCTGGCTGCCTTAAAATTTTAAGTTCAGTCAACTCAAAAAAGTTTATTCAACTTGAAATGTTAAATTATACTAAGTGACAACTTAGATATTTGAGTTGAATCAACTCAAAATTTTAAGGCAGCTGGGTTACGTACCCATCTGTTAAGTTTAGCAAACACAAATATCTAAGTTGTTACTTAGTACAACTTAACATTTCAAGTTGACTAAACTTAATTTATTTGACGGAACTTAAAATATTAAGGCAGCAGGGTAACAAATTATTTTAAGCTGACTCAACAAATTGTGTTTTTTATTTTTTAACGTAGACGGAGATCGTTTCTGGAAAGCAGAGAAAACGCTAGTGTAGACAAGGATCGTTTATATTTTAAAACACCGTTTTAAAATGGAAACACACTAGTGTAATCAGGGCCTAAGGCCATGTCCACACTAATACATTTTCGTTTGAAAACACATCTTCTGTCCACACTGAGACAGTGTTTTTAATCAAGGAAAACGGTGCTTTTTGAAAACGCTCTCCAAAGTTTTCGCATTGCAGTGTGGACTGTGAAAACGGAGGCTTTTGAAAACGATGACGCATGTTTAGTCATGTGAGGCATATTGTACCAATAGATATCCATGTTTATACCGGTAATTGTGGCTATGTGCTATTCACTTTCACACTGCTGCTAAAGATATATTTGTACACTCTTCATATTACAGTCCTAAAAAGATGACTGAAAATGTACTCACAGTTGCTGTCCTGACTCCTGCAGCTGAAAGTTAGGGCAGCTGCTTTTTGAATCAAACAAGAGAGTGCGCGCGACATGGACCCGTTAGTGAATGATGAGATATTTCTGTAAATATAAAATGATCCTGCCAAGAATTGCGTGAAAACTTATTATGTCTGTTCCGTCTGTATCAGTTTTTACGCATGCACAGTATGGCGAATTTAACGTTTTCCTACGTTTCAGTGTGGATGAGAAACATTTGGAAAACGCTAGTGTGGACGGAGAGCGTTTTAAAACGAAAACTCAGTTTTCAAATGTATCTGGATTAATGTAGACGTAGCCTAAGTGTGAAAACACCGCGGTTGCGTTTCAGTAATGGACCAAAACGGAGACTTTTAAAAACGATGGCGTCCCTGGTGAAAAAACCAGCATATGCTGGTAGGTATGTTTTGATGCTGGAATGCTGGTTAGGTAGGTTTTGATGCTGGTTTAAGCTGGTCCTTTGCTGGTTTATGCTGGTCCTTAGCTGGTTTATGCTGGTCCTTTGCTGGTTAATGCTGGACCTTAAGTGACAGGTGGATTGCCGCTGCTGTCACCGCCGTCGTGCTCGGCGGGCGTAGTTTCAGCAACCAGCTCCACCTACGTCCCGCCTATTTGCCCATTTTCGATTATCCGGGAGTGACGTGCAGTGACGCGATTCCAAGATGGCGACGGCCGACTCCCGCCCACTAAGAGCTTCAAAAATGCTCTTCGGAAACCTACGGGTGACGTCACGGACACTACGTCCATGTTTTTTACAGTCTGTGGTAGATTCCCAATTTGACCGCTTCAAGCACGTAGATGCGTCTGCCATCTAAATGATAGGGAATCTACTTATACATATCTATGGTTGTACCTACATGAATGGTCACGTGACATGTGTTTTCAGGTTTGTAGTGTAGACGGAGAGTTTTTCTGAAACGCACTGAAAACGCCAGTCGACGAGGATCGTTTTCATTTTAAAACGAAAACGCACTAGTGTAAACAGAAACTGTAATAAAAGCTGATAAAAACAACTTAAGCAACACATTTCTTGTCCATCACTTAACATCTTGTAAAGTTGCATCCTGGATGGCCTGATGGTGAGTACATTTCCAGTGAAAGTTCATTTTTGGGTGAACTTTTCCTTTACATCCCCATTTAACCAAACATTTTCTAAAATCATTAAAAAAAGAATAACAGACGTTTTATGTTCAACATTTTTAATTTAGGGTGAGGGAGGTCTGAATGTTGCTGTAACAGAGGTGTACATTATATTAACATATAGCTTAGTTTTCGTTTTTATCAATGATGCATTTCAGAGGGTAACAGCTGGCTGTGTGACGGCCACATGCTAAATAATTCACACTCTTATAAATATTGCACTTTCACACTTGGATAAAATCTCACCCGGGATATCTCTTTGGGCTCAGGGCACTCAGAGTTCAGGCGGCTTCGCCAGTCCAATAATACACTTTATGGGACTACTGAGACACAGCAAGTTAAATACACATATTGTGAGTGCACTGTTGTGAGGTAGGTCTTAATTTGATTTATCCTCGTTGGATGCAGTATGTTTGGAAAAAAAAAGTCAGTATGTTCAATGTTTACTGAAAATGTATTTTTCAGTTACAGGTGCATTTTTTTAGAGTGCTCGATGCTAATGTTTTTATTTGCTTCTGAGTGGAAGAGTTGTATGACATTTTGTAAACTAATGCAATGTGTAGCACAGATCAAAAATAAGCTTTGCTTACTGTATGACAGTAACCATTTTCTTGTTTTGACAGTTGATAGTTTAACTTATTTGGAACATACGCAATAGAATGCAGCAGTACAATAACATCACAATGTTGTCTTTGGAAATCAAAATGTTCACTGAATGTGCCAGAAAAAAACTGCATTATTTGTTGATAAAAATAGGTTTGTAATTGTGTATATACAGAATATATTAAAAAATAAAATAAAATACACATATAATAACTGCAATTGTGAAATTTAGTAAGTGCAAGTTCTTTAGCAAGTTTAATTATAATAATTCAATAAAACCAATAGTTTATGTAACTGTGAAAAGTGTTGCTGTGTATATTTCTTTACATTTGTGCACTTTTCTGGAACTATTGTTGAGGATTTCAATATCACATAAAGTGTGTGTACCTGTAACACTGAATGAAAAATGATCTATTTATACCACTCTTATTTGTCCCATATGAAGGAAAGGTCTGCTATGACAGGTGAGATTGATATATATATATATATATATATATATATATATATATAGTGCCGTGCAACGATTAATCCCAATCCAAAATAAAAGTTTTTGCATATATAAATACACAAAAATTGCATGGATATATTTATGAAAAATATTGTTTATATACTAAATATATTTATATCTAATATCAGTTATATCAATAAAATGTATACATGTAAATATTTTCAAAATGTATACTGTATGTGTGCGGATTTATATATACATAATAAATGTACACAGTGCACACATATATAATACGTAAACAAAAACTTTATTTTGCATGCGATTAATCACGATTTATCATTGCACAGCACTAATATATATATATAGTTTTTTTTTTTTTTTTAAATGGTCAGGAATTTATGCTTATTACATTTTTCTAACACTAAAAATAGCAAGACATTGTCATAAATATCAGATGATCTTCAGATATACAAAAATAAATAAATAAGTAAATAACATTTTTATTAGGTTCTAATGCTGTGCAAAAATAGTACAAACCAATCAACCCTATCTGGCTTTTGTTTTACAGTAAATCACCATTTTGTAGTGATTTTTACAAACCAGTTAGACATGATAAACCAAATTACACAAACATCAGTGCACCTGCACTCTCAGGAAAAAAAAGCTACAAAAGCCATCAATGAGGTGGTTCAGTTTCAAAAAGTACAAATATATACACTTTAAGTAAAAGATGTATTTTTAAGGTTCTAAAAGGCACCTTCTGTAATTGTTCTGTCCTATTGACAGCTTTTGCAGTTTTTTGCATATTTGGACACAACCTGGATGCAAAACAACACCTAATATTATACAGTTCAGAGCATCAGTGTTATTATAATCATTTTCTTTAAGCCTTTACGGTAGTATCATTTAGCCAGACTTTAGAAGTCTGGTCCACATTGCAGTTTATTCTGTCCTGTCAGTGTGAGTTTGAATTTTGTTTTTATGTGCAGTTTATACTCTGCTTTAAGGGGATAGTTCACCCAAAAAAGTGAAATTCTGTCATTAATTACTTATTCTCATGTCGTTCTAATCCAGTAAGACCTTCACTCATCTTCAGAACACAAATTAAGATATTTTTGATAAAATCTGACAGCTTTCTTACCCTGCATAGACAGCAATGCAACACATTAAAGGACACATACTTTTTGTAAGCAAAGAAAACAAAACGGACATTTATTTTCATGTCGTTATTTTTGTTTTCTTTGCGCACAAAAAGTATTCTCGGAGCTTCATACAATTACGGTTAACCCACTGATGTCACATGGACTATTTTAACAAAGCTCTTACTACCTTTCTGGGCCTTAAATGTGTCGGTTGCATTGCTGTCTATGCCCGGTCAGAAGCTCTTGATTTTCATCAAAAATATCTTCATTTGTGTTTTGAAGATGAACGAAAATCTTACGGGTTTGGAACATCATGAGGGTGAGTAATTAATGACAGAATTTTCATTTTTGGGTGAACTGTCTCTCTACAAACAGTTGGCATCACAATAACAGAGAAAAGTACAGAAAAACAGCAAAAGTGCAAAGTGTACAAAACTTGTGAGAAGTCAGTAGTCTGCTTTCAGAACTTTGGCATGATTTCATGATCAAAACCAGCAATCCATAAACAATGAAAAAAAAAAAGAAGGCAGAAGGTGGTTCTTTGGTGTCCCCCACAAAAACTTGGTTAAAAGCTTACTGTTCACTTGGGTAAATCTGCAATGTAAAAAGACACCACAATATGACATTCTACATAGTGGTCGACCGATATTGGATTTTACAGATACCGATAACTTGGCTGGACCACACTGGCCGATACCGATTAATCGACCAATAGTTTTTAAAATGGATACTGAACGGAAAATAAATAGTGTTCTACTATTTAAAAAAAGAGCCTATTGAACCATACTTTGTAAATGAATAAAAATATTAATATTAATTATACATTGATCATTGCAGTTAGTTCATTGTTCATTAATGTTAACAAAAGCAACTAAAATTTTAAAAGTGTATCAGTAAATGCTGAAATTAACACTCTAACATGGAGCAATACTTCTATTCTACAGCTTCTATCAATCTTAATGTTACAAATAGACTCATATTGTAAAGTGCTACCATTACATCAACAATCAAGCTGAATATGGCCATCTTTAAATATCTACACAGAGGCCACAGTATTGAAATTGCATACATATGGATATTGTGTACTGTCACAATTTAACTGCTTCTATTCTACAACATTTGTGGTTACCTAATCAAAATATAAAAATATGTTAGTCACACAGGGGCAAAAGTGCAGCGCCGCGTCTAGAAGAACTGGTAGCTGTCCGGTATCACACACACTGGACGCGTCGTGTTCAATTCAAGACTGTATTTGATCACCAAATGGGCAAAAGTATATTGCTGTCTTTTCTCCACTAATGCAGCATCTAGTCAACAAATTCATGGCTTAGTAATGACATGAAAACATGCACTGTAGTATACTGTACACACCGTTTCGTTGTTGATGTTTTAAATTCGCCTTTTAAGTGTCAGCGCCCAGTGTCAGGTGTCTAAACAAAGGGCACGTGCTGTCAGTGATTTCCGCCACTAGAGGCCGCTCTCCTGCTGTATAACAAAGACTATAGGGACTTTGCTGTATAATGACGACCTTCTTAGACGCTCCAGCAACGGACCCAACCCGGAAAAAACTATCTGCTTGGATTTTTGCCGATAACCGATAGTTCCTCCAATCAACTATCGGTGCCGATTAATTTGCAAAACCGATACATCGGTCGACCTCTAATTCTACATATGGTGTAACAAGAAGAAAGCAAGGATGAAGAAACAACCAACCTCTGAATAAGAAGGAGGCGGCTGGAGGTGGAACTGCTGAATCCAAGCGAATGCTGAGGAATCTAGCAGCCAGTCTGGTAGTGATTGGCAGGTTGAAGTCCTGTGTTCCTCAGACTGTTCTTCTGACACAACCTCTGCATAGCTGGGAGGGGCTGTCAGGAAATATTACCATTAAAATCAAAGATGAAAATAAGTACACTCTTTATTTATTTATATGACATAAAATGGCTGAATTCACTGCATCATTAAATTTGCACAAACTACCTTCAGCTATGTCTGGAAGGGTAAATGTGGGATAATGCAAGCTCATGTGCACAATGGAATGACTGCTCATGCCAAGACCACTGGTACCGATCACCACTGGAAGCTGCACTTCGAGATTTTTGGCACCTGGTATCTGAACAATAACCTTGAGCAAAGAAACAAACATTCACTAGGGAGTTTTATATATGTTAGCTAGTAGAGGTTACGTAAAAGATGAGGCAGTAAATCAACATTTTCTGTAAGTATGCAAAGTTCATCAAAAAATAAAGCCTTGTGGCATTATGGATGATAAAAAAGTTAAAAAAATTTTACTCACTGCAAGTACGTACTCCACTCTCAGGATGTCTGAATTCAGAATGGAGGGAGAAACTGGAGGAATCTTCAATGTGTTTCCATTCCACCTACTGGAAGTGTCAGGTGGCACAACATTTCCTTTAGCACTGACAACCACCTGTTTGATGCATTTTGTTTTACCCTTGGCTGTATAAGTCTGTATCTGGTATAACACTGATTTTGGCACAACTAGGCGAGATGAGCGGTTCTCAATCAGAGCATAGATTGGGACTGATTCTCCTGGAGAAGAGATGAAAAATAGTATGTCAAGATGAAAAGCAAATTATTTCAAATAACATACTTTTACTTTTGCAACAGATATTTACCTTGATGTAAAGTCAGAGGAATCATAAGTTTACCCAGATTTAAAATACTGTTTAAAAGTTTGGGGTTGGTAAGAATTTTTATTTGAACATGCTGTTTTGAACGATCTCTTATGCTAAGCAAGGCGGCATTTATTTGGATAAAATGCAGTACAAAACACTGATATTATGAAATATTATTATAATAATAATTTTAGAAATTGTTATTGTTAATTAATAATTATAAATTATTATATATAATTTATTCCTGTGATGGTAAAGCTGAATTTTCAGCAGCCATTGCTCGCATCTTTCAGAAATCAACGTTGCTTTTCTTTTTTTTCAGTTTAACAGCATTTACTGAGCTAGACATTTTTGTAACATACACTAGCAGTCAAAATTTTTGAACAGTAAATTTTTTTATCTAAAAAAAAACATTTATTTGATCCAAAATACAGTAAAAGCAGTAATATAGTGATTTTTTCCCCCTTATTTAAAATAACTGCTTTCTAGTTGAATATGTTTTCAAATGTTATTTATGCTGATTTGCTATTCAAAAAAACATTTATTATTATTATTACCCGTATTTAAAACAGTTGAGTACATTTTATCAGGATTCTTAGAAAGATCCAAAGGTCAGCATTTATCTGAAATAAAAAACTTTTGTAACATTATACACTATGCCATTCAAAAGCTCAGTATAATATTTTAGTTTTTGTAAAGAAATCATAAAAATTAATACTTTTATTTAGCAAGGATGCTTTAAATTGATCAAAAGTGATGATAAAGACATGTATAATGTTATAAAAGATTTCTATTTCAGATAGTGCTGTTGTAGTGCTTTCTACTCATCGAAGAAACCTGAAAAAAAAATCTACTCAGCTGTTTTTAACAATATGTTAAAGATAAGAAATATGTGACTGGAGTAATGAAGCTAAAAATGTAGCTTTGAAATCACAGGAATAAATTATAATACATTTACTGTTTTTGCTCTACGTTGGATCAAATAAATGCAGGCTTGGTGGGCAGAAGAGATTCTTTAATAAACATAAAAAATCTTACTGTTCAAAAACTTTTGACTGGTAGTGTAGTAGAAGTCTTTCCTGTCATGACACTTGATGCATTTGTGCTAAATAAAAGTGTTAATTTATTTCTGTAATACTAACAATATACAAAAGTTGTAACATTTGAAGGGTATTTTAAGTTGACAAACATCTTAGAATATATAACAATATTGAAAATATTCAAACACTATCATCCAACACAGCCAGAAAGCTCATAAAAATACAATTATTTTCTCCTTACCACTGCAATAACCTTGTCGGTTTAAGCTGACAGTCAGTGAGACAGGACCAGAAGTAAAGATCCAGCAGCCAATCATCTTCTTACAGGTTTGTGACACTGGAGACTGTAATAGAAACTCTGACTCAGAGGTCAGGAGAAAATTCTCAAACGCAAACTTCTTCGCTTCAGATTTTACATTGGACGTCAAAATAATTTCAGCATTGTTTTTCCCTACAGCCACTGATTCCAGTTCAGAACAACTGCACATTCCGCCAGCTGAGAGCAACATTAATGTTCCAAATACTTCTATTTGGTGTCAGTGGTGTAATGTTTTCAAATTCAACGCAGCTTCCTGTCAAGGTACATATCCTCTATGAAACCTGTTCATGATCACTACTAGTCCCACCATTTACTATCACATCCCATCAAGTCATACACCGTCTGGATCCTATGAGAAAATAGCATCAAACTGTTTAAAAATGTTCTATATGTGTATAGTTTGAATGGAGTCATTCTACATAAACCATATTGACTTTGTCATGTGACCTACAGCATATGGGATAGTGAACTGAACTATTTTACACTCAGAAGGAATTCAGATATACTATTTATTTAATATACTGTTTTTTACTAACTATAGTAGGAAAGTAGGCATATTCAGATGCAGGGTTCAAGAAGGTAGCTTCCAGAAGTAAAATACGTGGAAATAAGTATGTGTGGGAAAACAGAAGCCATATTTGACATACTCACCATTAATGTTGGCACACTGACATCAATATGACTGATGACGCAAAGTTCTCTGCAAACACGTAGACTCTCGTGGAAAGGCCTTTTTAAAACTGCCTGCACCATGTAGTAAACACAGCCATGTTTTCCAGAGAAAGTGGAAACCAAATGACTAGGAATCAATAAAAAAATAGTCAGAGCTCTAATAACTTGATCTGGGTCCCTTCTCATGCTCAGGATGGCCTTGTTTATTAACATGCTAAAAATCAAACATTTGCACTCACTTTTGAGGTAACTGCAGGTCAAAAGGGATCTCATGTGTACCACTATCAAGGATCATGTCTTGGGTACCTGGTGACATATTAATAAATCAAATTGAATGCAATCAATCACACTTCAATCATCACAAGTAGAATATGTTTAGTGTATATTGCAGGCCTACCTGTTGTTGCAACAAGTGTCTTGAATAAGGAGAGGCATTTCCTCTCTTCCGAACACCGGGATCGTTTATGCATCCAACTCACCTGAGCATATCCCTTCAGTAATACTTCTATGCTTTTGACTGTGGTGGCTTCCGAGAGTTTGACAGAAATATGCCCAGACACTACTTCACCAGAGCAGTAACCTTCTCTCTGCTCATTGTCAAGAATCACATCCAGTGATTTTACTTCAGTATGTGTCATCTTGGTTTCTGGCGTGTAAATACAAGTACATTTCATGTTGTTTGTGTCATTTGCAATCATGAATCACACACACAAGTAAAACAGAAGGCTTATCTAAACTCGTGTCCAATATTTCTGACTCGCCTGCTGTTTAAGTGACACTTTGGTTTAAAAACAAATGACATCAAGTTAATATGTTTGCCAAAATCAACATAACTTTATGAAGATGCATCAACAATATCTAGCAATATTTAAAATACACTACATAAACAAACAAACATTATGTAACCTTCAGAGTTCTCTCTATGCTGCAAGCTGCAGCACTCTCCCTCCATGCAATATGTGACTTGCAAGCCACGCCCAGTGTTTATTTATATCGACTGATTTACATGTATTTAAGGCACTGTCCCCTCCTACCTGAATGTTACTGTCAATCGATTTACTCAGCAGTACAGGAACTGATAATATATATATATATATATACATATAAAAGGAAATAAAGGTTGGAGATAAATAAAAGTAAAAAAAAAAATACAATATATATATATATATATATATATATATATATATATATATATATATATATATAATTTAATAAATCTAATATTGTAAATATTGTAAATTAGATTATTTAGATAATAAAATTAATTTAGATATAAAATATCTAATATTTTTTGGACCGAATTCTCTCAAAAACATGCATATGAGATAAGATTAGGCCAGCAGCACCGCGTATACTGTACTTTGTTTTGATTGGTTAGTTTCTGACTCTCAGCCAATCAGCTTGCTCGCTTTGGCGTTCATGGAGCAAAACAAGTTCGCTAGTTCGTAGATGAATCTGGAAACCTGTTGTGCTCTTCAGAGGCGTTCTTGACCCCTAGAAACGTGCAAAGAACTTTCCACAGGGCTAATGAAAGGTTTGTTATTGTGTTCCCATTTGTTTACAACACAAAAGCATATTCGTTTAGCTGCATTGTGTCGGTTTTAACGTAATAAACATACCGTGTTTGTAGTTGTATTCAGGTCCACCACTTTCTGTAAAGGTATCCATCACAAATGAACAGAATTCTCTGATGTATGCGATTCTTTTTGGGCACTGGTTGCACTTACAAAGAAGTACCATGGTATGTATCAGTAGGTATTACTAATATAGGCCATTCTACTGAAGTCAGAGTTGGAAATGTCTATGGATTTTTTTTTTCCAGAAAAATGTGTATGTATGCAAATTGTAAAATATCCAGGTTACAAATTTCTAGTAATTGTGTTAGTTAATTCTCATATTGTATTTTCAGAAAATTTTGGAATATTTGTCCTCTCCCCGAATTTGTTACTACAGAAACACATTAATAAATAATTTAATTAGAAGGGTTATATTAACCTATTAAGAATTTGCTTATGTCTGCATTGTAAATATGTTTTTTTTTGCTATTTTATTACATTTTTTTTTTCAGAGGAAGTCAATAGCAACTACATTTTAACAATATTTCACATGTAATTTATGAGATTTGTTGTATTTTGAAGTTAATTTTTCTTTGTAAAAGGCAACAAGTTGATCTTACTGATTTTAAAATTAAGAATTCATTAATTTAAATATACCTTGAACTAGAAACTATCATAACATCTTAGCTGATATTGCAGTATAAGTTATTTTTGACAAAACATGCCATGCTTCAGTAGTGACTGCACATTTTCTGTAGTAACAGTAATGCTTTGGCAGCGACCACATCACATTACAGAATTTTGACTTGCATACTAAAACTACTAAAACACACACACACACGCAAACGAGCATAATTGTACTAAAATTTTGTTTATTTCCCCCAAATTTGAGGATTATGTGTTCCCTTTTGTCATTACTGAAAAAATGATGACATGTTTTGGTCATGATTGTTTCGGTAGTGACAAATTTATGAAAATCAATTATGTCACTACCAAAACTCCGCCACATGTTTCGGTAGTGACAATTTTAGGTACTTTTGAACCTAGCTCAAAGATGCTAATCAACACATGGTTAGCTAGCACAGTTCTGAACAGTGTATACATATAAAAACTAAATGTGTGCTTAATTGCAGAAAAAAATGTGTTCGGTAGTGACGTCCTTTAAAGTTACACACGAAATGATGGGGCATATCTACTCACCATGAAGCTATGAGAGAGAGGGATACATGAATATTTCCTGATCATAAATGTAGGGGTGTAGTTAAAATCAGTCTCAGCCAATTTTCTCAATTAACAAAGAAAATATACCATTTTTTTAAACTTTACTTTTGAAAAGAATGAAAGAGATAGTTTGTAAAACAACAATGGAAAAAGAAATACAAAAATTTCTTTAATATCGTTTTAATAAGTTGAAATTTAGGGGTTATGGTTAGGAACAGCCACCTCCCAATTGAAAGTACCCAATAAATTCTAATTTTAATGATGAAGCTTACTAATATTTTAAATATTTTTGTAGGTTTCAATAGATAATAGAAGGATCTTAGTAAACATCTAAGATTTAACTACTTAACGGAGAAGTCCACTTCCAAAACAAAGATTCACATATAATGTACTCATCCCCTTGTCATCCAAGATGTTTATGTCTTTCTTTCTTCAGTCGTAAAAGAAATTATGTTTTTTGAGAAAAAAGATTTCAGCATTTTTCTTCATATAGTCATAAAATCATCCTACATCGCTGCAGAAGTTCCAACCCAGTCTTTGCAAAGTGAACATGCAAAGAAGATCAAACACGCTTAACAAAAAAAGGTAAAACAGCAATATAGGATGATTTCGAAGTTGAGGGAGAACATGAGATGGGAGTTTTCGACATACCATAACTGCCATGAACCGGAAAAAAAACAGTCCAGATAGAGTAAGACAAGACGAGTGTTTTACATTAAAAAGTTTATAAATTGTATTATTTTTAATGTAAATAAACCGATTGTTTCGTTAGATAAGTCCCTTCTTTCTCGGCTGGGAGCATTTACAACCGCATTTGGGATAATTTGAAGCCACGTTTAAACTGCATTTTGGAAGTTCAACATCGGGGCACCATATCAGTCCATTATATGAAGAAAAATGCTGAAATGTTTGCCTCAAAAAACATAATTTCTTTACGACTGAAGAAAGAAAGACATAAACATCTTGGATGACAAGGGGGTGAGTACATTATATGTGAATCTTTGTGTTGGAAGAGGACTTCTCTTAAATACTTTTTAAATGTGTTTTTTTTGTTGTGGACAGCAGTTTGGACCAGTTCTGTAGAATGGCCCACATACAATGTTACTGATAGCTGAACCATTCAGACAAGTTAACATATATATATATATATATATATATATATATGTACAGTCATAGTTTTTAAGTTGATTTAGGATAATTTGTTGGGATTAAATAGTTTACAAGACTTTCCGGTCAAGATGCAGGTAGCAAATAACACTCACTTTTGTACTGACAGGAGAAGGCGTTTGTTCTGTAATCTTTTAAGATCACCTCAACTCTCATACTTATCTTGGATCAGCGAACAATCACACCTTGAGGATGTTTGAAGATAGTCTCAAGGTGTCTTCTCTTTATCACCACCCAATGGTGAGTATGCAAACCTACAAGACAGTTTCTGCTGCATTATGTTCTCACCACACTCAACATACTCTCTAGTGCTGAAGAGAACATACTACTATAAGTAGAAATACATCTTAGAATAAAGAAAGTACTGCAGAGGAAGACACTTTTTAAATGTTTTCCAACTTCAAGATCCAAATGTTTCTTTTCAGGTGCGTCCTGAAAAATATTGCTTACTTATATCCATATGAGATCATATTAATGTACAAAGTCAACAGATGCAATGAAAGCAGGGCTGTTAAACCCATTCATAGTGATGGCACAAGAGAACTGCACCGAATGCAGTAGAAAGCAGTAACTGTTAGATGTACTGCATTGTTTAATAGGATTATTCAGCATGAACGAAAAAGGGAGGTCAGAATCAGGTCACTGCATGCAATAATCTCAGTTACAGGCGCCATCAGTACAGAAAATGTGAGGGTTTGCAGCTTACCTAGAGTGTGTGCGAGTTGAGCGTGTGTGTGTGTGGTGCGTGGACTGCTGCAATCTCCCCTGTGGGCTAATAGATTCGAGATGACATGTTCTCCGCTTCCATGCTGAATGTTCAGTGAACTTTCTGGCACAGAGGCTGCCTCTAAAGTGGGTTCAACCAGAGGTTAATATAAACAAACAGCAGAAAATGGAGAGCCAGGGATTATTAAATGTTAGGATGACTGACAAATCCCTCATTGCCATTAGCCCCTGGCCTTCACCTATGCCCCGCTTTCCAAAAAATACAGTACCGTGGCTCGACAATTTTCTTTCTTTCTTTCTTTCTGTTTTTTTTTTTTTTGACAGTGGCGTGTTTAGTGCCAACCATTGGGGCCTAAGAATTTGTAATGTGTGGTCAGACTGTGAGTCACTTGACCAGAGAAAGCTTTTGCCAAAATGTCCCGTCGCTACAGATGAAAGATTGTGTGCACACATTTTAATGAGTTTATAAATATAAAGTGTCGGGAGGTGTTTATGACAACCGAGGTGGCCATCATGTAACACATCATTTCTTGATGTAACTATTCTCATTATGAATTATATTTAGTAGGAATAACTGCATTTGACAGATTTCTTTTTTTTCTAATATATTTTTGGTTTAGTGTACTAAACAGTTACATTCTAAGAAATGCAATAATCAAAAGGTGAACATTTATTAATAGACAATAAAAAAATGTATTATTGAATTATTATTTATTCAACTTATTAATAAATGTTTATTTATTAAACATATTAATACATATTAATTTCCAATCTAGTTTGGGTTCATTTTAAGTAAAAAAAATAGTACTTTTGGGGTTAATTTTTTTTTTTTTTAAAGCTTTTTTTTTTATATTTGAGCTTTTTCTTATTTTTTGTATAAAAGGAAATATAACTATTTTAGGGTTGTTTGTAACCCAGTTGTGTGTGTGTGTGTGTGTGTGTTTAAAAGGGAATATTTAAAATGGTGTTAAAATAATACGTTTATTAAAAAATATTAATTAATAATAATAATAATAATAATAATAATAATAGTTCTTGGTCTAAAATATTTTGAGGTATGATCAGGATGCATAGAATGTTTATGTCATTCTTGACATTTTATTTTTTGTAATTTTTATTTTTATTAAAAAAAGACATTTTGATCATATATAAACAGCTTAAAACAGTCCTTGGTTAGTTGAAAATCAAGTCTTTTCCCCAAAACTTTACGTTATCAAGTAAAGATCATAAAGAGAAAAGAAATGAGACAATAATTAATCAGAGCAAGAATAAGTGAGAAATTCAGTTTGTACTTATCTGAACATAAATATTTAAATGCTGTATATATTATATGATATTAACATGTGACCCTGGATCACAAAACCAGTCATAAGTAGCACGGGTGTGTTTGTAGCAATCGCCAAAAATACATTGTATGGGTCAAAATGATTGATTTTTCTTTAATGCCAAAAATCATTAGGATTTTAAGTAAAGATCATGTTCCATGAAGATATTTTGTACATTTTCTACCGTTAAATATATAAAAACGTAATTTTTGATTAGTAATATGCATTGCTTAGAACTTAATTTGGACAACTTGGACAACATTTTGATTTTTTTGCACCCTCAGATTCCAGATTTTCAAGTAGTTGTATCTCAGCCAAATATTGTCCTATCCTAACAATAACAATACAATACATCATACATCAGTGGATAGTGTATTTATTCAGCTATCAGATGATATATAAATCTCAATTTCAAAAAAATTACCCATATGACCAGGGTCCAGGGTCATTTGTAATCTTTCTTTGTATATGCTTTTTAAAAAGTACTTTTTCCCCATGTTGTAGAAAATCACATGCACTGCCCTCTTGTGGATAAGCGATCCAGTTGCAAGCGGTTTGAAAAATGGTCCCTTTCTTACTTTTTTGATTCAACAGACAAACCTCACCATCCACCATCATCATCTTCAGCCTGCATTAATAAAATAGCAAGAGTTTAGTCTGTTATCTACAGCTGGTTAAACTTTAATTGCACCTCTAGCATTGACAAATTGTGTATGGAGCATGATTGTGTGTTCCTAGTTAACAATATCTGCAGTGCTCCTTTGAAATTCCTGCTTATGTGGAAAGAGTTAATTCAAGGATGTGAATTGTCCCTGTCCGAGCAGCTGAAATTTATCACTGCCAGCGCCAATGTGCAAATTTTGTGATGTCGGCAGTGCATTGTTAACAGTGATTGTCATCTAATTAAATCGTGGCTCGTCACAAGAGATGCTTTTTATGCTGAGATAAGCATTGGGAGTCTACTCAAGCGTTCCCAAGATCAATAAAGATGTTCCCTTCTGGATTACGAATAGTCTGAGGGTTACGTGGGGCAGAGGAATTAATTAGGAAAGAATTCTTATATCCCCCCATAGACACACTTTCATAGTTGGGTAGTTGAGGTGGGAAGAAGGCTGTTTAAATGGTTTGATATCAGCTTTCACTCCGCTTTAATGCAAATGTTTCAGAGAAAGCAGCAGGAAAACTTCTTAATCCTAATTTATCTCAAAGCAAATTAAAAAGTGAAACTAAATTCATGTATCTTCTGTTTTGTTGGTACTGTAAATATTACTATTAAATGACTATATATATTTGTACCCTTTTTACTTATTAAAGACGACATGCAGTCAAATTTGTTTTTGTAGCTTCGTGCAGATGTATTGATTGATTTAGTGCATCCAGGCAGCAAACGCTTGGTGAGCCCTAACCTGTCTAAGTACACTCTCATCAGTTTTAATGTGTTCAGTCTCATTGACTTGACACAAGCCGGGGTCTCAGTCCAATTCACTGCACCGTTCCCTCCTGAAAGAGCACAGCTTGAGACCTTTAGCAAAACCAACAGTGCTTTTTAGTGCTGAAATGCAATCAAATCGATAACAGCAACATATATAAATAAAAGCATGTTTTTAAGAACATTTTCACTAGATACGGCAAACTAAACACAGAGAATTTTATTGTCACTTGCGTGACTGATCTCTTTTGTTGTTGCAGTGATCACGGAACAATTCCAGATATCACCGTCTTTGTTCGAGCTCTTTTGTAGACGGCGGCACATATGCACTGAGTGTTTTTTTTTAACAGCGCGCTCAGGTGCACGGCAGTGTCATCCCCCATTGCTTAGACATGCATGTGCGGAGTGAGAGGTGAGCTTGCTAAAAGACACACAGAAAATAGACTGATTGCAGAATAGAGGTAGGCATGCCCGTTTAATGCACTCACACCCTAACCCTGCCATTCTTTCATCAGCCCCCACGCAACCCACCCCAAATACACACATTTTTTCCATTGGCCTTGTGCAAACTGAACAAAGGGAACCGGTAAAAAGTAGAAGAGAAAGAAAAGCAACAACAGAAAAGCTGATGTTCTTATCTGTATAATCCAAGGGGGCTCAGAAGTAGCTTGGGGTTAAACCTTCCTTCACGCCTTGTTCCTATTTCACACTTTAATGGCATTTTAATGTGACTGTCACTCTGAGGTAGAGTTCACGGCGTTCAGGTGTGGTCTTCAAAAAAGCTGGAGGAGGGGAAAGCCTAGTGCAATAAATAAGAAAAGCACCCATAGTTATATACAGTACATATTGTGTATTTAATATATTTATATTAAGAAACAGAAATGTTTTTCCCTAATACATTTCCTAGTTTTAAATTTTAGAAGTCTTTGGAATTTATAAAAAAATAAAATAAAATAAAAAATTATATATATATATATATATATATATATATATAATTTTTTTTTTCTTTTTTTTTATTTATTTATTTTTTTTGCTTTTTCACAGAACCACAACAATGAAGGGAAAAAAATAATTATAATAATAAATTAAAATGACATAAAATAACCAATAACAGAACAAAAGAACATTTGAGGGATAAATGCATACAACAACAAATTATTATTAAACTGGTCAGGTATTGCATAAGCAGGATCCACGTTTCAATTTTGTAGTCACTTAATTCTATGCGGATAAATAAATTGACTCATAAGAGTGACACTGGTAATAATAATTGTGCACAATGCATTTTGTTGGCTATCAAATAATATTTTATGCACAAAAATTAAATACATTATCAATGAATACAGATTACACTCCATTATTAATAATTTTAGCATTACCAAGGGTCATCGGCTGTGAATGCATTATATCAATAACCTTAAGATGTTCTAAATTTTGTCTCCAGGTTTTGTCAAATACCTCAGATTTGTCATGATTGATGTATGTAAATTTGCTTTTTGTTATTATTTTTTTTCCAAGAACTGAAGTGAAAGAAGTGTAAATTGTGAATATATAGTTATAATTCTAAATATATACATTTAAATTGTAAAATATTTTATATTTTATATTTATATTTATCTCTAATTGAAATGTTTTAATCTCTTTATTTCTGTGATGCAAAACTGAATTTTCAGCATCATTACTCCAGTCTTTAGTTTACTACATAATCATTCAGAAAACATTCTCATATGCTGATTTGTTATCAGTGTTGGAATAGAAATAGAAAATAGAAATCTTTTGTAACAATATACACTACTGTTCAAAGTTTGGGGTCAGTGAGTGTTTTTCTTTCTTTCTTTGTACAAAATTAATACTTTTATTCAGCAAGGATGTGTTAAATTGATAAAAAGTAATAATAAAGACTTGTTAGAAGAGATTTCTGTTTTGAATGCTTTTTTAAACTTTTAATTCATTAAAGAATAATTCGAAGTTATATCTGTTAACATTTATTAAGAATATTTTTTAAACAGTTACAGAGTTCAAAGGTTAATGCATAACAGAAATGTCTGTTTTCTCTCTCTCAAAAAAAAAAAAAAAAAATGGACAGTCAGAGAGAGTTTGTGTTTGGATGGGTAGGTGGTAGATATGAGGGTGGGATTACTTTCCTGAGGGAGATGAGAGATTACTTACCTCATTTACTTCAGTTTGGATACACGTTTGATTTGATGGGATCAGATAGGATATACCTCAAGCTGTTCTCTTTTTTGAGCAATTGGATGTGCTCTGTTTGTAGTGTACATGACATCAAAAACACAAGCTGAGACAGCCGAAAAGCATACCTACACGTCTTTTTTATAGCGAGCGCATTTTAACACAGAAAAATGATAATAGACCTTGATTTGGCACCTGAGAAAGTATATTGTCCTCGGAGAGGCAGAGCGGATACGTGTGAGGCAGATTCATTCAGGAGTTTCGCATTAGCGTGGCGGCCAGTGTTATTACAGCTGTTATGAAATCTTGACAAAGGGGTGAATTCCACTCTCTCTTCCTCAATAATTGCTTTTTAACGGTCTGTCCTCTGTATCCATGGAAACATAAAAACGCCACACAGAATACACAGGAATTCCTGTTATTGCCTCAATGAAGCCATCAAAATGGATAAGATTTAAAAGACCGCTGAAGTTTCGCTAGAGGCGGAACCTGAATGGTCAGAGACTGCGTTCAATAAACCATTAAGGGGTACTTTTGATTTTACGCACCCAAATGTGAGACCACCGAACCTCGTACAGGATGAATAAAACAACATCTATTATTTGCTTTTGAAGTTTCCACAGCCTACTCTGTGATTTAAAAGAGTGTGTGTGAGAGAATTAGAATGTAGCTGCTGTCTATGAGAGGGGAAAAAAAAAAAAAAACAGAAGAAGGGAGGAAATGAGTTTATCCCCGGGGGTTCATTTGGAAATCTGCTCAGGTGTCGGCATTTTTAATGAATTTCTATAAATTCCAAATGACTGATAGTTGTTATCAGCAGCGGCTCTGGCAGTGATCTCTATTGCATAGTTAATTGAACAGCGAGCACAGTAATTAACAAAGTTATTCTCAGTGCTATGGGGCATTTGGTCGGAGCCATTATGGATCAGAATAGAGTGCTCTGCAATCAACAGTAAAGTTCTGGTTTCAGGAGAGCACAGTTGTCAGATGTCTCATGACCTCCCATGACCAGATTTGTAAGTGAACTGCAGTTCATTTTCACTAAATCAGAAATATATTGAACCGTTTTGCTAAAAATAAATAAGAGCTTGCACATTTTAGCTGGAAAACTACAATGGTCTTTTAGTGCCATGTAAAAAAATAAATTAATTAATTAAAAAAATAAAAATTACAAGATTAAAGTCGTAATATTTTGAGGAAAAAAAGTAAAAGTTACACAAATAAACTCATAGCAATATGAGACGTTAAGTTGTAATATTATGAGAATAAAGTCAAAATATTTTGTGAATACAGTCAAAATTATGAGAATTAAGTCGTAGCAATTGCAATATTAAAGTTATAATATTTTTGGGAGCGCCGGGAGAAATTCCAGTGGCCTGGCAACCGATTTGAATATATGATATATTATTAGCAGAAATCATAGCATGTGTCATGTACAGTGCTTGCAGAGACTTTAATCTTGTAATTTTGACTTTATTCTCAAAATATTTCGACTTTATTCTCATATTGCTGACTTAATTCTCATAATTTTGACTGTATTCACAAAATATTTTGACTTTATTCTTATAATTTTGACTTTATTCTCAAAATATTTCGACTTTATTCTCGTATTGCTACGACTTAGTTCTGGTAATTTTGATTTTATTCTCAAAATATTTCAACTTTATTCTCATAATTATGACTTTATTCTCATAATATTACAGGTTTAATCTCGTAATTTTGTCTTTATTCTCAAAATATTTCATCTTTATTCTTGTAATTTTGACTTTCTCATAATATTACAACTTTAATTCTCGTAATTTTGACTTTATTCTCAAAATATTTTGTCTTTATTCTCGTATTGCTACAACTTAATTCTCGTAATTTTGACTGTCAAAATATTTCAACTTTATTCTTGTAATTTTGACTTTATTCTCTAAATATTTTGGCTTTATTCTCAAAATATTTCAACTTTATTCTTGTAATTTTGACTTTATTCTCAAAATATTTTGGCTTTATTCTCAAAATATTTTGACTATTCTCGGAATTTCGACTTTATTCTCATAATATTACAACTTTATTTTCAAAATATTTTGACTTTATTCTCAAAATATTTTGACTATTCTCATAATATTACAACTTTAATCTCGTAATTTTGACTTTATTCTCAAAATATTTAGACTTTATTTTCGTATTGCTACGATTTAATTCTCGTAATTTTGACTTTATTCTCATAATATTACAACTTTAATCTCGTAATTTTGTCATTCTCAAAATATTTCATCTTTATTCTCGTAATTTTGACTTTCTCATAATATTACAACTTTAATTCTTGTAATTTTGACTTTATTCTCAAAATATTTCGACTTTATTCTTGTAAATTTGACTTTCTTATATTACAGCTTTAATCTCGTAATTTTTAATTTATTCTCAAAATATTTTGACTATATTCTTGTAAATTTGACTTCCTCATATTATAACTTTAATCTTGTAATTCTGACTATTCTCAAAAAAATTTGAATTTATTGTAAACTTGACTTTCTTATATTACAACTTTAATCTCGTAATTTTGAATTTATTCTCAAAATATTTAGTTTATTCTCGTAATTTTGACTTTATTGTCAAAATATTTTGACTTTATTCTCATAATGTTGACTTTATTCTCAAAATATTTTGACTTTATTCTTGTAATTTTGAATTTATTATCAAAATATTATGACTTTAATATCGTAATCTTAGTTTTTGGTTTTTTTTTTTAAACATGGCACTAAATGTTGTTGTGGTAAGCAAAGTTTTATTGAACGTTTAATTAAATGCTGTTTAAAGCCCATTTTAGTTCCATAATGTCAATATTGAAAAAAAAAAAGGGAATGACATGGAAGAGAAGTAACTGACATTATTTTTGTTTTCTTTGTGCAGAGAAAGTATTCTCGTAGCTTCATAAACTTACAGTTGAACCACTGATATGTCACATGGACTATTTTAACAATGTCCTTACTACCTTTCTGGGCCTTGAACGTGTCAGTTGTGTTGCTATCTACGCACGGTTAAAAAGCTCTCGTATTTCATCAAAAATATCTTAATTTGTGTTCTTACAGGTTTGAAATGACATAAGGGTGAGTAATTGATCACAGAATTTAAATTTTTGGGTGAACTATGTAGTGAAAATCTGATATCTTGATAGCCCTTGATAAGTGTGAACGGGCCTTTAAACAGTACAGTGAAATTAGAAATCATTCTTGCCATTTGTGTGTGTATCCTAAGATGTGTTATACTGGCCCTTTAGGGTCCTTTAGGCCCCTCTACAAATCCTTTCAGTGGATTGGCGGAATGGGGTTGGTCATGGCTTGCCATGCCTGACTGGCCCTTGACCCCTGGGGGTTACTCACATGTCTGGGTCATGTAAGCTCCTGTAACCCACTTCTGCACTGACGAGAGCCTGACAGCTGCCCTGCTACTGCCTTTACACACACATACTTCATACAATTAGATTTCTTTTGTGTGCTTACCATTTAATACCCTTTACACAAACAATTAAAAAACAGATTTTTTTTTTTTTTACTGATGCACGTCTCTAATTGGTGAATGCAGAAGTTTCTGGGCGTTCTGCCTACTGCCTTGCATGACAACACCATCTTCATGTGCCCTAGCTTTTGTTTACATGGAATAAGCAAATATTGTTATTTTTTTTACACTAATCTTTGAGAAGGCAGAATGTTTCTCAGCACAGCTTGCCCCACATTGCTTAATGTGTCTGTGACTGGAGATGTCTGACCTCAGTCATACTATTTTTGCTCCCGCTGCTCTGAGTTTTACGTCAGAAGACACTCCATTTTATCGCTATAATGGATGCGGTCAGAATAGGACATTAAACAAAATAGCCCCATTTCACC
>JAHKKF010524249.1:13563-40524 GCA_019740295.1 Labeo calbasu | reverse complement strand
GAAGAACAAAGTTCAGAATGTGTCATTTAACAGTGATATTTACCCGACTCTTCCTCCTTCTCTTCCCTGTTTCATAAGTTTGGGGTTTCACACCACTCTTGTGTGTGTCATTAGACAAAGTTTGGGCATTTTGAGGTGGACTGAAATCATCAGATGGATTTCTGAGAACATTATATTCTGGATGAGCACCGATGGAGCTGGTGCCTGAAGTTGGTGTCGTTGCCCTTTCTTGATCAACATTGCACTTTGGTAGACTTACTCCTTCATTCTTCCAGTCTGTTGATTCTTGACCAGTGCTTGGATTTGGAGAATTACCTGACTTCAATTCACAACGTGTGAATTGTAAAATAGCACCCTCTACCTGTCTATTACTTCCAGCTTCCTCATTTGGACTTGAGATGTCTGGTTGCTCTACATTGCAGTTGAGTTCTGGAAGCGAAGAACGTCCTTGTTCATTTTCATAGATGGTATGAAGACCTGATGGTTCCATATTGGCATCAGTCTCTTCTGGACAAGTGGGGGAAATAAGTGCAGGAGTTGGAGGAACGGGCCCAGCATTGGGAAGCATTTCACCACAGCTAGCCTCAGCACTGTGAGTAGTTTTGCCCTTGCACTGCACTAAATGCGAAGCAAAAGACCTCTTGTTGAATAACCCTAAACAGTAGATGCAATAAACTCTATCCTCAAACGAGCAATAAGATGCAAACTTCCTAAGTGGTTTTAAATCTTGTTTACTACTTTGAACCATGTTTGTGTTGCGTACAACATTTCCCCTGGTTTGTAGAAGGTTCAAAATTTGTTTCCTTTCTTGTGAGCTCTTGTCAAAGGTAAGAGCTTTTGCCACCTCTGGTTCATTAGGATGAACTGACTGAAGATGATCCATCATTCTGTAGTGTTGTTGCTTGCAGTAAAGGCAGTGATGTAACACACTGGAGTTGTCATCAGTGGAATTAGTTTGGCATTCAGAACCCTGTTTTTGCAAAGAAGGAACAAAAACAAATAGTAAATGCATCCACATTTTAAAAAAACAATTCAAAATTCTTTGTATGGTCAGTTTTTGCATATTAGCACTCAGATCGGTGCTTTTTATTACATGTACAATGCTACACCAGAATTTTATCAAAAACAAAGCACTAAAGCAGGGGTGGGGAACATTGATCCTCTAGGGCCGGTGTCCCTGCAGAGTTTAGCTCCAACACTAATCAAACACACCTGAACAAGCTAATCAAGGTCTTCAGGATACAGGTTGGTATTTCTTTTTTTAGGGTTGGAGCTAAACTCTGCAAGGACACTGGCCCTCCAGGATCAAGGTTCCCCACCCCTGCACTAAAACCTCGCATTGCAAAAAACAAACCAAATAACCAAAAAATAACCTGAGAATAAGAACTTGGACAACTTTTCTTTGACTCCTTTTTCAGACAGCTGTTCTGGTGGACTCTTTTTCTCTTTTGCTCACTTGTCACTGATATGCTCGACTCATGTTGAACTTCAACAGCACAAACATTGTCATTCTCATCAGTGATCTCCTCAGGGTCTTCTTGAAGATCACACTCTTGCAATTTCAGGTAAGACATGTGTCCTACGGTTCTAGATTGTAGATCAGCTGTTGGCTGATTTCCACTTCTGCTAGCATCTGGATTTTCAATACTTTCAGGCTGATGACACTGCGTTTGTTCAATGCAATAGCTATTAGGATCTGGAGAATGATGACTTTCAGGTTCTAGATGCACATCAGAGCTGCCTGAGATCATAAAGATGTTTCTTTCTACATCTGAATCTTGGGTTTTCTCTGTCTCATTAGTACCCAAATATGTATCACCAAACACAGCTAGATTGGGCGTACCGTTTGATTCTGAACTGCATTCTGAAGAAAAGTTTAAGGTTGCAGAACTTGAAGGAACCTTTGGTTCTGAAGAGATCTTAAGGTTTTCAGCATCATGAGAAGAATAAACATCAGGTTCTGGATCACAAGACACTTCTGGATCTGAAGAAAATAGTTGGTTCACAAGTCGGGGATGATCTGTTTGTTTTTTTGTAGTGGATTGCTGAAGAACACTACAACCAGTGTTTGAAATATGAAGGGCTGGAACTCTAGATTCTACGACTAGGGTTGTTTGGCGGGAATCTAGAATTGGTGGTTCTAGCATCTCCACATCAGCGTTCCGTGATCCACTAAATGAAAATTCCAAATCAGAAGGATTTATTGCAGAACACTGGTGAGAATCTAAAACAGATGGCTTTAATAATTGTGCATCAAGATCAATCTGAGCTATGCTGCTGACAATGTGAGAAACAGTAGGCTCCTCTTCCACTTCTGGATAGAAGGTTTTTGGAGCAACACTTCGGCAAGAGTCAAGATTAGGAGGACTTGAGGGTTTCAGATCACAGCTCTCCTGTTCTGTAATGTCATTAATGTATACAATTTGGGGATCATCTGGCACTAAAGTGTGGTTCTTCTTCGCCTCACATATCCTACTTTCTAGAACAGGGCAATCACCTAAATCTGAAAGATCTGATGAAGGAGCATTAGTTGGCTCTAAAGCTTCATTGATAGGGCTGATAGTGTCTGGAGCGAGATTTCCCAATTCTGCATCAAAAGTTTCCTGAGATTTGCTGGATGCAGCTGGGTTCTTGTTGTGCGTACATATAAGAGCATGCTCCCGAAATGCGTTCCATCGATAAGACACCCGGCAAAAAATGCAGTGAACAATATCTTCATCACAATCCATTCTAGAATCTCTAGGTTGCTTGACGTTCTTTTTAATAGCAAAACTGCTCAATAACAGTTTTCTTTCTTTACAGTCTTCGTCAAGACTTAAAGCTTTTACCACTTCAGGTTCTCCTGTGTGATCACACCTTAGGTGCAGTTCTATCTTTCTACATGCCTTCCCACACAACCGACAATTTGGTGCTTGCTTTACTGTTTTTTGTTCTCCACTGCAGCATCTACCATCAGAGGTTTGACTGGTTGTGAAAAAGTGTGGGAGCATTTTGAATTCTTCAGAACTTTTGACAAATAACTCATTGGTTTTCACATTTTGTGCAGTAGGTTCATTCGTCCCTGAGATTTCAGAGTTGTCAGATGAATCATCCAGAACAGATTCTGACATCTGACATTAAGAAAATTCAAAAGAAAACAGTGTAATTAAATATAAACTGAGATCTGTCTCTTCACGTATTTACATAACTCTGTACATTTCCACAGATTGATTAAGAACAGATTTACTTTGGAGTCCGTATTGTGCTTTTTAATCTGCTAGTGTTGCATACCTGGTTGTTCTGACCCAGTTTCTTATTTTGTCTTTCACCGCCACTGACAATCTCCATGTCAGCATTAACTTCCATATCAGATGTTTCACATGATGTTCTCTCCTTTGAACTTATGGGCCTGCCCTCTGTTTGTCTGATGGCAGTAGAGGTCATTTGGTCTCTGGGTGGGTCATTTGAGATGCTCTGATCGTCAGCATGTTGCGAGGCACCATCAGTAGATTTGGTGGATTCAGTTGCACCTGGAGCTGGAAAGTTAGAGTTGCTGGTGGGATTTTTGCCAGGTTTGCTCCCCACATCTAATTGTTCATTTTGACTACTAGGAACAGAGGCTCTTTTCTTTTTATCTAACCCTTTGGAGGGACCCAACACGTCTTCATCAACACTGTCTTCAATATCTGAGAGGACAACACGAACTACTTTTGAGTCAATGTTCTTCTGCATGGTGTCAGAACTAGTTTCCTTGAACAAAGATTCTGGAACGCTACTCTGTGGCATGACCGTCAATTTCATACCAGAAATGTTATTCCAATCACACTTCGATCTTCCACATTCAGACAGAGCATTTTCCTTAGCGGTTCTTGCGTATGACTGCTCTAGTTTGTCATCTATTACTATAAGTGATACCTGGTTTCTGGCTGTTTTTTCAGAAACACCAGGAAGAGTAAAGTCGTGGTTGTCTTTTTGTTGACCCTCTGCTTTATCTCCCTCAGAGGATTCAATGGCCAGCGGACCCCCAGTGTTTTCAAGCTCTATATCCGAATCATGCTGTGAAGATCCAACGTCCACAGAAACTATTTCTGTCTCTGGATCAACAGTGTTCTGGCTATCATGACCAGAGAATTCCACTGGCAATGTGCAAAGATTGGAATCCACAATTTTATCTTGCTCAGCATCCGCCATTTCATCATCAACCACTACTGAGTATGAGCCACTACTTTTTTCAGAGCAACCTGATTTTAAGTCAGCTACCCCAGACATTGATCCCCAGTACTTGCGTTCAGTCCTAATTGGTTGTAGAACAATCCTGGGTTGCATTTTGAAGTGGTTCATGAAGTTGCTGACCATCTCTGGTTTGGTTCTTTGATTTCTCTTATAAGAGGTGGTAGGCTGCTCGATAGCTGTCTGAGGTAAAAGCCTGGAGCTGCCAGTATGGTTTGCTCCTGTAGTGGTCTCAGTACTGCTTGCAGGAGCTCCAGACACTGCATGAGTTGCACTGCTGCTCAGATGTGCAGATCCGTCCTTAATCGCCATCTCTTCACTCACAGATTCTTCAGACTCATCACTTTTGTCCCCCGAAGGCTGCATTGGGGGAAAGCAACAATCAACCATTCTTATAATGACTTAAACAACAGTCTTTAAGATTCAGTCTTGCAGAAATGAAACTGGATGAAACTAGTAGTCAAAATGATTAATCACACAGACTTTCCTACCTCCTCATTATGCGTTTCTGGGAGTTGGCCCCTTTTCAGGTCACCATAAAAATGTTTCTTGCGCTGCCGATAGGCGTAGGGTTTCTCGCCACAGTGAATCTGCATATGCATCAACAGTCGCATTTCCCAAGCAAAAACTTTGCCGCAAAACGGGCAGGGTAGTGGCCCTTGACCTCTGGTTCTGCTTTTCTGTAATGAATCTTTGTTTGGGGATCCTTGAGGTGTCTGCTGAAGGGGTACGAAAAATAATTTTAATACGTATTTGTGCATGGAACATAATGAAAGGCATTACTAGACTTGCAGGTTCCTGTATTAGAATTTACAATACCAATATACAAATACTAGGGATGTAACGATATTATCAATATCATGGTATTGCAATAGCAAAACTGTCTCGATATTATCGTGGTCACATGACGGTCTTCCAAGAAAAAAAAGTGTAGTTTTTTTAAAAATATATTTTAACTTCTTATTCTAACATAAAAGGTCTTTAAAGTTGTGTTGTGGGCCATTATGCTTTGGCACAGTGTCTGTCAAATTAACTAAATCCGAAAGCACAATATGGCTTAATCCCTTCATCAAATCTCTTTTCGCTGCGAACTTCGCTCAGACAATCAGCTTGTGATCTGGTGATTTTCCACGCCTCAGAGAGGCTCTGCTTACAGTAAATGCAATGGACAACCACAACCACCAATTAGGCTTTATTTTGGCAGCAGATGATACAGCATTTCACTAGATTTGTAGTGTTTTCGCATTTTTGTAAGCCTGTTTTCACTGAAGCTGGAGTTTTCTGTCAAAATAAAAGCTCTACTGCCATTTCCGTCAAAATAAAAGTGCATTGTATGAATTGCTGGCAGCTAGTTCTTTAAATAGGTCATGTTACTGCAGTCCAAATTCAAAATATATTTTTTTTCAAGTGTAGAAATTAGGAAAGTATTGTAATTTCCCTACTGTGTTGTAAAGGAAAAAAATAATACACTTACGATCATTGAAATATTCATTTCCATTTATTTTACAGTGCAATTGTTTTACAATATATGGCTATTACTGCCATAGGAATAACAATAATATAAAATTGTTATTATTATTATTATATTTCAAATTTGTTTAGCTTCTAAAACACCAGTCTAAATGTAATTTAGACAGACAGTATACCACAACTAAAAAGAGGGTTGTGTCCCCTTTAAAGTTCAGGTACACGGTACAACTTTTCTTAGTTAAAAACTTGGGTTGGAGCTCTTAACTTTGAACTCTCAAAGAGCATTAGATAGAAGAATTTAACTTCTTTAAATGTTTTTAAAAGTCTTCAATTTTCCTTTTTTTTTTTTTAAATATTGCAATAAATATTGTATCGTGGACTTCATATCGAGATATTATCGTATTGTGAGATTCTGATATCGTTACATCCCTAACAAATACGCATTATTCAACAAACAAAACACAAAGTTACAAGATAAAACAACTGGCTGTTATATCTAGTAATTTGGTATTATAAGGTTATAATTTACACTTCAATGTGCAAAACAAACGGCACTCATTAGACTAACCCACGTCACGTGGTTATTTTTGCTTAATTCCACACACAAGTTGATTGCCATTTCCTTGTTTTCTATGTCCCTGGTTCCATAGATTGCTTAAGATTCACCTCATTAAACAAATCATGCTTATCTGATTTGCTTTCATGATTTAAAACTATGAAATGTGAAGGTATATTGTGATCATTCTTCAGGTTTTTGAAAAGAACACATACCGTAGTATTTGAGTTGCAATTACTTGTGGACATCTTAGCCTCAAGCCTCTCATTTTCCTCCCGTCTCCTTTCTTCTTGTTCCCTAAGCTTCGCTTCGATTAGAGCTTGCTCTCTTTTCCGTTTCCTCACATCATGAATCTTTCTTCCTACATGTTTCCTTGAGTGCTTCTTTAGCTTCTTCTCCAGAACAAAACTTTTGCCACATGTTTTGCATGGAAACCCCTTCTTCCTCCTCTCTTCCTCCCTCTGGCCTGAGGTGTCCTTTGATTGCTGAGAAATGCTCTCTGGCTCATCTGTGCTCGCTATAGGAAGATCCGCACTTCGTTGTGCCTCATCTGTGCCCATTTCAGGAATATCCGCACTTCGTTGTGGCTCATCTGTGCCCGTTTCAGGAATATCCGCACTTCGTTGTGGCTCATCTGTGCCCGTTTCAGGAAGATCCGCACTTCGTTGTGGCTCATCTGTGCCCGTTTCAGGAAGATCCGCACTTCGTTGTGGCTCATCTGTGCCCGTTTCAGGAAGATCCACACTTCGTTGTGGCTCATCTGTGCCCGTTTCAGGAAGATCCGCACTTCGTTGTGGCTCATCTGTGCCCGTTTCAGGAAGATCTGCACTTTGCTGTGCCTCATCTGTGCCCATTTTAGAAAAATCCACACTTAGTTCAGCCTCATCTGTACCCATTACAGGAAGGTCTTCACTTTGTTCAGCCTCCTCTGTGCCCATTATGGTAAGCTCTGCACTTTGTTCATCCTCATCTGTGTCCGTTATAGGAATATCTTCACTTTGTTCATCCTCATCTTTTGCGACTGTGGCTAAACGAACAACCTTGATGGACACATCACTTGTTTGAGGTTGTTTAGCCTCGACACTTCTTGATTTTTTACTTTTCCGTTTCCTCCGTCTCGGCTTCTCAGTGACATTCCGTCTCTCAGCGCGCTTAATAATTCGCTTATCGATCAATAAAAAAAAAAAGGAATGTGGGTTATTATACAGAAATACAAGATGGTGTCTCTGCAAGTATATATTAACATGTGCATATTCAATGACAAATCTGAAAACTAACCTTGGTGAAAGTCTGTTGTGACCTTGTACGGCCACTGGCGTACAAGATCTTAAAGTATTCGCTCCTGCTCTTTATTTCCCCATGTTGAGTGCGAATGTGTGGCGCCAGCCATCCTTCACGAGCAAACAATTTATCGCAATGCGGGCAGGCATATGGTCTATGTATGTCCTTCAAATGCTGCACTTGTGTAGTTTTAGCCACCGCCTCCAGCTAAGAGGAATACAAATATCCAAACTTAAAACAACACATTCATACATCCAGATCAAATGTATGGTTTGTGTGAGCAGGTACCTCAGCCTTGATTTGTTGAGCTTTGCACAATAAAGCCCTTTTGGACTTATGGGTCTTCATGTGGAAATGCAACCGGGTTGCCAGAGAGAAGACTCTGTCACACTCTGGACAACGGTATTCACCTATGCCAGCAACTTTGGCCTTCTTCTTCACATCTTTTTTTCTTTGCTTCTGAAAGAAATGCAAGCCCATTTGACAATGAGAGGAGCATGGAAAGACATAAGCAATGAGCTCCAAATGTATTACAACCTGGATTTGAAAGTGAATAATGTCTGTATTTTTGAACAGAAGTCATTCAAGGTATACAGCATATTTAAACACAGACTCCAACAGTGAACTTGAAAGTGGCAAATTCAGTGCACTGATACTTTAGGACAATCTACAATCTACAGTACGTTTTCCCCCCAAGATTTCCCATTACAAAAATGAAAAATGTATGACTATATGGAAGTAAACCACCAAATCACCCACAGGAAAGACTGAAATTCATGAATTCATTTCAAACTAATTTTATTAAAACAACTGCAGTTGCACTGTATATACACACAAATGGTTTATTTATAAAAAAAACAAAAAAAAACAAATCCAAAAGGTTATGATTTTCTATTTTGTACATACATACAGTATAGAAACACTGTGTCCAAATATATTTACATATTTACAAAGTTCCATTGGATGGTTCTTCTGGTATCAAAACGTTCTTTATTTCACCTTCTCCCTCTACAACGCGTTCTTCTGGCTCAAACTGCTCTAATTTAATCGGAGTAGAGTCCAAAGTGTTGATCAGCATATTGACTGGTCGGCTGAAACCTTTTGCCTCTAAAAAGGCACGTCGATGCTTTATTCTAAGATGAGACCATAAATTAGAGGTGTTCTTCTGAGCAGCCTTGTTGGACCCCTGGCTAACTCTGGCTGAACATGCATGGCAGAAGACTTCTCCATATGCATCTTTTGAAAAGTAGTCCCAAACTTTGCTAAAACAGCGTTTTGAAAGATATTCCACCTGTGAAGCAATAAGAAAAACATACGCGTAAGATTCGCGTTACACTTTAGTGATACTTATTTGCATTAAAGATATTATAAAATATTATAAAACACTGAATGCATTCAGATTATGGATGCATTGAAGGTATAGCTTTGACTTAAATGCAGTGGTGAAAGCAGACCTACAAAATTAACTTCAACTATGCAAATAACTGACTTAATATGAACAAAAAAATGTAGTATGTAATTTTCTTCAGCTCACTGGTGATAAAGGTTTTTTAGTAATTTAAATGCAGGGCTTTCTATCACTCGTTCCAGAGGATACTCCATTGAAAAACATTCAATATTCTTTGACATTTCTTAACTATTTACTAACAAATCACCTTTTAAGAATTGCATAATGTAATAATGTTATGTGATATAATAAATAAAAGTTACTGTATCATACAAATCTAGCTTTTTTATATACTAGAGGTGTTTGGGTTGGCTGAGAGTCTGGCTGGAGATCTTTGGGTCCATAAGGTATGAAAAAATAATCTATAAATTGGTCAATGAAAAACAGTCACCAGTTGAATAAACTGCCATATACTGCAACTATAATAAATATTGCTTGATCCATCTCCAGATCAGATGGAGATGAATCAAGAGTCTTCAGATAAATTTAGAACACTCTGAATTTAGTCAGAGTCTTCAGATGAATTTAATAATTGATCTTCTTTTTCAACCTGTTAGTTACTAGACTGCAAACACATGATAGCATGTACTGATAATTTCAATTGCAGTTAAATTTTTTTTTTTTTTTAAATCCCTCAGGTTTCTTTAGAATTGTTCATACTGTCAGCCCAAATCCGAATTTTGTGCACATCCTTTTGGAATCCGATCTAGGGATTGACTGTCCAAACTGTATATCGCACCTGTTCAGATCCGATTTGTGTGTCCCGTAGCGCTCTTCCGTTTTCTTCATGGTTTCTATAGCAATGCCGTTGCGTTGTTATGCCTACGCTAAAAACAACAATAACAGCAATAGAGTTTGCAATAAAGATGTTGTCTTACGACATGACGAAATGTTGCTGTTGTATTTTATCTTATGAGGCACAAGAAAAAACGCAGGAAGCTGGTATGCGTGACTTTATTTCTTGCTGCCATCTCCGCTGGTTTCAAAAGTCAAAGAAGTGCATAAACTAGCAGTATATTTCCTCTGAACTTGCACTTTGCAGCAACACAAGCTTGTTTCTGCAAAGACGTTCAGCACGCTTTCCACAAAAACTCTACTGTCGTGAGAAAATGAAATAGCAACGCTAAAAGTGATCTGACCAGTCAGACTTTATTTATTTTGGCCTTTTGTTATTTTATCATTCAGAGAGGACAGTGGAGAGATGACAGGAAAGTGTTAGGTAGAGAGAAGGGAGCAGGATCGGCAAACGACCTGGAGATGGAAATTGAACTCGGGTCGCCGTGAGCGCAGTAGCGCTGTATATGTCGGCACACTTACCACAAGGTTACCGGTGCCAACTGACCAGTCAGACTTAAAACAGAGTTCCAGGAATGTGATTTGAAAAAGACTCCAATGTAGTTTGAAACCGTTCAGACTATCGAAATGTGAACGGATTTGCACAAAAATTGGATTTGGGCTAACAGTCTGAATGAGGCTTTTGCATTCATGCAGTGGACTACTAGCAATGAAGTAGCAGCACGGTTTCAGTACATTATCTTTGTTCTTCAATTCAGCTTTAGATAAACCTATTTCCTATTCATCTAGCTAGTTACATAAAACACATCATCTGACCAAAAAAAAAAAAAAAACGTAAAAGCTGAATTCACCTATTTTTTTAAACTGCTGGTGCAACTCCACATCAAATAACATCTCGGGTAACACAGAAGATGCAGAAGTTTGTCTGAATTAACAACGTGTTTCAAGCCACAAAACAGCTCTCGTTTTCATAACTGTCATTTTTGGCCTCAGACTCACCGTTGAAACTGCATCCGCTTCAGTAGTTGCTTTCTTGTTCTCTTCGTAGATTGGCTGTAGCTGTATGAGTGTGTTTAGTTCATCCTAAGATACATGCTTACTATCTTAGGATTCACTGAACTACTATGGAGAGTTGATTATTCATACAATTTGGTGGCAAGACCAATGAATCAGCCAGCATTTGCATTTTTTGATTACATGTGTTGATCTCCCCACAAATTCTACTCGCCACTTTGTCAGTAAAATAGTAGCTTCAGTTTTTTTTGTGTGTGTGTATTTTGAGAAAATGTGTTTTCTTTTAATTTCAGAACGTTTGTATACATTGGCTATAATTGAATATCAGCCACCCTGCTTTCTATATATCAGCACCGGCCGTTGAAAAACCCATAATGGTCAACCACTTCTTTAAAATGTGCACTGTGCAATATCTTTCTTTGCTTGTGAGTTTTAAATTGTGTGTTGATGCACATCACACCAAATACTCAGAATAGGTTGATTTATATAGCTTTTATGACTGGTTCATTTTCTCCCCCTACTATCCGTTTACATCTTTAAGAAATTTTAAGTGTGAAGAAAAGAAAATCGTTATGTATGCATATCTACACACACTATTTATGACATTAGAGAACGTGCAGTACCTTGGGTAACTTCCTCTTCACATCCACTACCGCCTCAGTTCCTGACTGTGCTTGGGTGGGAAGGTTGACAAGATCTGTGACTGTGTGGGTCTTCATGTGCATGGCTAACTGACAGGGCCGAGCGAACGCACGTTTAGGGCATTGAGGGCAATAACACATCTGGTTCACTACTCTCTTTTTGTCACGCTGATTCCGCACAGGGCTGGTAATTCTCTTTTCTGGTTCTTTATCACTGCTATTGTCGTCACTCTCAGGCTCTTCTCGGCCTGTTGCAGTAGTTTCTAGCTGTTCAGGTGACGCACTACTCCTGTTTGTCTGTTCAGAGCCATCTGACAGATCATCCACAATTTCTCTTGATAGCTGCGTGTGAGAGAAAAACATATGTTATTATAATATTGTTTGTTAAAAAGTATGATCTATGACTTATCTAACATATTAATACTTCCTCGTTTTACATTTATAAAAGTTCATTATTAGTTTCCTGTATATTGCATAGACAGCAATATAACTGACACGTTCAAGGCCCAGAAAGGTAGTAAGGACATTGTTAAAATAGTCCATGTGATATCAGTGGTTCAACTGCAATGTTATGAAGCTACGAAAATACTTTCTGCAAAGAAAAAAATGCCATGCCAATCTTCGGCACGTGTTCAAGACGCAGGAGCCGGCGTTCTGAAATAGAACCTGAATGCTCTGCACCTTGTTTTTCCAAACGTTAGTCATCTTTATTGGTCGAATAAAGTATTTATTTTTGTTTTGTTTGCACAAAAAGTATTATCATAATTTCGTAAAATTACGGCAGAACCACTGATGTCACATGGACTATTTTAACGATGTTCTTACTACATTTTTAGGTCTTGAACATATCAGTTGCGTTGCTATGTAGGGTCAGAAATCTCTCGGATTTCATCAAAAATATCTTAATTTGTGTTCCAAAGATGAACGAAAGTCTTACGGGTTTGGAACGTAATTAATGTTGGAGTAATTAATGACAGAATTTTTATTTTTTGGCATGAACTATCTCTTTAAAATATATTACAAGTACACATTAAGTAAAATATGATATTCAAATTCTATACTATTTTGTCTAAGCAAATTCAAAATAAAACACTATAAGGAACTAAATTTAGGCATCTCAACATTATTTATTAGCTAAAATTACATTTAACAGCGTCAATTAATTATCAGCATTTTTAAAGTGGTAAAATGGTAAAAAATAGGGGAAATAAATACATCTTTATTATATATCCAATGTCGGCCAATATGAATTAATTAAAAAATGTCTACTATCAGACAATAACCAATGTGGTACCATTATAATGTGCCCTAGTGAATTTTGTTTAAAAAGGAAAGTGTGTGTTTTTTTTTTTTGTTTTTTTTTTAAATACTAGAATGTTTCTGAATAACATTCACCACAATGAAACCAAAAATTTGCATTAGTAAAAACATTGAGGGCCAATTCTGAAGTCATGTTGTCTTTAATAAGTCTAAAAAAATGTGCATTAAAGGGTTAGTTCACCCAAAAATGAAAATTAGCCCATGATTTACTCACCGTCAAATCATCCTAGGTGTATATGACTTTCTTCTTCCAGCTGAATCCAATCGAAGTTATATTAAAAAATTGTTCTAGCTCTTCCAAGCTTTATAATGCTAGTGAGCCAGTGTTTCTGTTCAACAGTCCACAAGAAGTCCAATAAAGTGCATCCATCCATAATAAAAAGTGCTCCACGCAGCTCCAGGGGGTGAATAAAGGCCTCCTTTGGCGAATCGATGTGTATTCATAAGAAAAATATCCATATTTAGCTTGCGCTAACTGTCGTACACAGAAGCCGTTCCAGGTGGATGATGTAGGACGTATGCGCTGCAGAGAAGTGATCAATGCGGAAGCGGAGAGGAGTGAGCAAAACCAAACACCAGTCACGAATTAGAAGAACAAAGGAGGATTTGAAAAGAAAAATGTTAGAGGATTTCGATATAAGCCAAGGGAGACTGGTTTGGCTTCCTACGCTCCAGTAAACAAACGTTGGTTTTCACAAGAACAGTAGCACGTGTGCAAAGCATGCATCCTACGTCATCCACCCGGAATGGCTTACACGTATGACAGTTGGCGCAAGCTAGAGGAAAGTGATTTTAAATATGTAACATATAACATTTTAAATATGGATATTTTTCTTAGAAGAACGCATTGATTCACTACTGGAGGCCTTTATTCAACCTCCGGAACTGTGTTGAGCACTTTTTATTATGGATGGATGCACTTTATAGGACTTTTAAACAGAACCACCCACCACCATTATAAAGCTTGGAAAAGTTAGGACAATTTTTAATACAACTTCAACTGGATTCGACTGAAATAAGAAAATCATATAAACCTAGGATGTCTTGAGGGTGAGTAAATCATGGGCTAATTTTAAATTTTGAGTGAACTAACTCTTTAAATAGAAAAAAATATAACAATTTTGATGTCAATAACCGTTCTGATGTTTACCTGAGAGAGCCTGTGCAGTTTCCTCTTTTTCTTACTGTCTCCATAGAAGCAAGCCTTGCGCCGACGGTACGCATAAGGCCTCTCGGTGGAATGAATCCGCATATGAACCATCAGCCTCTGCTCCGTTCCAAAGACTTTACCACAGTCCGGACAGGCAAAGGACATCCTCTGCCTCCTGTTCCGTCCTCTCCAGTGCCGGACCCTACTGGGACCCGATCCCGTCGGATCAAAGTCCAGAGGGGCCATGTAACTTTGGGCAGAGTCCCAAGGCATACTATCTGCCAGGCCATAGGCAATACCAACGCCTGTGCCGGCATTTTCAGATCCCTGATCAATGCTTTGAGGTAATGTGGTGATGCTGCTTTCGGGTCTAATGCACAGGGGGAGTTCGGTCGACTCTGTTTTGATTACAAAACCTTCTGATTCCTGCCCGAATCCAAAGTTGACAGCACACTCATCTTGCCGAGATGGATTGGTCTCCTCTGTGGTGGAAAGCGTAACGGGTTCTGATGGGCCTAAGAATTTAAAGAAAGCAAAGAGCTTCAGTTTAATTAAACAAAGTGCGAATTCTGTTTTCAAACTACGAAACTAGCTATCTGTAGGTAAAATGTGCTGATTTAAACCAGAAGGAAGTGTGTTTATGCGACTGAAAATTTCTTCCTGTGGACTCTAGAGGGGGCAGCTCTGCTTGCGGCCCCCCTGAACGTTTTGGAGAGAAATCATCAGGCAGACAATTCATAAATCAATGTTTACTTCGGCCTACTGCAGTTGTAAGTATAGTTCTGATGGCAAATATGTATAACTTCCTGTATAAGGAAGAACAAAGGCTGAATGCACGCGGATGATCTCACCAAAACAAAGTCCACGGCGGTGCGTGAGATGTAGAAAACAAAACTATTTAACAACCAAGCAAAAACTCCCGTTAAGGCTATTATCTAGTCGTAGTACCTGTCCTGCGCTGTATTTTGCATTAAAACTACACTATTCTCGGTCTGTCGTGTTACCTGGCCAGTCCGCTCGATTTGCCCCCTCCATCCACCGTAGCCTCCGTCTCAGAACCTCGTTTTCTTTCCGTGCCCGGATCGTCTCTTCTTCATACTCGAGCACCGTACCGCCGACCATCTCCATGATCTGCTCCACCGCCGCCATCAGACGCTCGTTCAAAGCGCGGTGCAGAAGCTGCAGTTTGGTCATTTTGTATATTTTATCGCTGCAATTCAACAGCAAAGACAAACAACTCAAAGAGCTAGCTTTCCCCTTTGCATGAACAGTTTGTTTTTCTCCTTCAAATTTCGAAGGCAGCTGGAAACCGCTCACTGCCACCTACCGCACTGGAGAAATACCACCGTTCTGCTGCAGCGCGAAAGCCATGATGAGAACGATGGAAGTCAAAACAAAATGGTAGTAAAAGTATTCCTTTATATACAAAATAAACACGGTTCTCAACGTATTTACTTATTGAGAAAAATTAGATTAGAACAAGTGACTTTGGGAGGTCAGATAACCACAACAACAGTACGCTTTTCGGTTGGTAACAACTAGTACTATCATTACCTTTTTTTCTTTTTCTCTCTCTGTTGTGTAGACACATTTACATGTCACAAAACACTTTAGTATTTTGTTTTAAAGTATTTTAGATACTTGAACTAGCTGTGCGAACATTTACTATAGTTATCATACATGGCAAACATTTAAAACCCTTTAAAAAGACAAAATTCGTTCTTTTGAGAATATTCCTTACAAATATGCACAACTCCTGCTAAATTAAGTACGGAATACAGTCTTGTGGGGACTCATCACAGGACCAGTTGAGGTCAAAAGTTTACATACACTTTACAGAATCTGCAAAATGTAAATTATTTTACCAAAATAGTAGGGATCATACAAAATGCATGTTATTTTTTATGTAGTACTGACCTGAATAAGATATTCCACATAAAAGACGTGTACATATAATCCACAAGAGAAAATAATAGTTAAATTTATAAAAATGACCCCATTCAAAAATTTACATACGCTTAATTCTTAATACTGTGTTGTAACCTGAATGATACACAGCTGGGTTTTTTTTGTTTAGTGATAGTTGTTCATGAGTCCCTTGTTTGTCCTGAACAGTTAAATTGCCTGCTGTTCTTCAGAAAAATCCTACAGGTCACACAAATTCTGTGTTTAAGCATTTTTGTGTATTTGAACCCTTTCCAACAATGACTGTATGATTGATGATGATGATGTGTGATATCCATCTTTTCACACTGAGGACAACTGAGGGACTCATATGCAACTATTACAGAAGGTTTAAACACTCACTGATGCTTCAGAAGGAAAAACGATGCATTAAGAGACAGGGGGTGAAAACTTTTGAACAGAATGAAGATGTGTACATTTTTCTTATTTTGCCTAAATATCATATATATGTATTTTTTCATTTAGTACTGCCTTTCAGAAGCTACAGCTCTTAATGCATAGTTTTTCCTTCTGGAGCATCAGTGAGCATTTGAACCTTCTGTAATAGTTGCATATAAGTCCCTCTGTTGTCCGCAGTGTGAAAAGATGGACCTCAAAATCATGCAGTCATTGTTGGAAAGGGTTTAAATACACAAAAAAACTGAAAAAACAAAATTTTGGGGTCCTGAAGGATTTAACTGATTTAACAGCGGGCATTTAACATCCAAGATGTTCATGTCTTTCTTTCTTTAGTCATAACGAAATTATGTTTTTTGAGGAAAACATTTCAGGATTTTTCTCCATATAATGGACTTCAATGGTGGTCTGAGTTTGAACTTCCAAAATGCAGTTTAAATGCGGCTTCAAACGATCCCAAATGCGGTTGTAAACGATCCGAGCTGAGGAAGAAGGGTCTTATCTAGCGAAACAATAGGTTATTTTCATAAAAATAATACAATGGATATACTTTTTAATGTCAAATGCTCGTCTTGTCTTGCTCTGCCTTAACTGTTTTTGTTCTGGTTCATGACAGTTAGGGTATGTCGAAAAACTCCCATTTTATGTTCTTCCTCAACTTCAAAATCGTCCTATATCGCTGTTTTACCTTTTTTGTTAAAGGTGTTTGATCTTGTTTGCATGTTCACTTTGAAAAGACTGGGTCGGTACTTCTTCAGCGATGTAGGATGATTTTGAAATGATTTTTGAAGTTGAGGGAGAAAAAACTGTTGTGAATTTTTTTCTTAGAGACCAGGAGACGTTTTTGGATATCCTGAAGCAGAAGTTTCTCTTTATTCAGATACTCGCTGCTTGGCACTGCAGTCATCAAAAAGTCTAACTAAGGCAGTGATACATTGTAGTTTATATACATTTAGGAGGCAATGCTTAGATCTGGAGACAAAGCACCTGGGTGACAACCCCAAACAAAGCATGCAAATGAAGTATTCAGGTATAGCAGTCTGCACCATTTACACCAGTCCTAATCCAATCATCATAACTACTCAAAGACTGGGCAGAGGTACCAAGAGCCATTACAGACAAAAGGTGAACATCTCAGTAATCTGGCTCATTGGACTTACAATAAGAGAACAGGAACTGGCAGGAACCTCTTGCTACAAACTTTGCTTGAGAGAATGATTTGTCTGATGTCATCATATTTACCTTAAATGCTAAATACAATGTACTGCACCTTAGGTTTTCACGTGATGCTATGTCAACATAGGATCAGCATATTTTAAAACAGTTTCTTAAATTTGTAATCCTTCAATACGATTGGAGTTTTCGACATTCCCTGACTGTCTTCAGTCAGAATACACAGAGTTCAGGCAGAGAAAGACAAAACGAGCATTTGACATTAAAAAGTATATAAATTGTATTATTTTTATGAAAATAACTGATCGTTTCATAGATAAGAGCCTCCTTCCTTGGCTGGGATCGTTTATAACAACATTTGGGACATTTGCGTAGATGCAGACAAGTCAAGTTGCCCATGCTGAACTAGACCACGGAGCAATGGAACAAGGTGGCCTGGTCTGATGAATCACGTTTTTGGGTGCGTGTGCGTTGCTTACCTGGTTGTGTACCTGGCCTGACTGGTGTAAATGTTCCATTATGATAACTATAGTATCCACCAAAAGAATGTAGTAACTGGAGCTGTCTTTGCTAATTTAAACTGTGGTAACTTGGTATTATTTATCAGAGCCATTAAAAAAAAAAATCTGAAAGCTTCTTATTCTGTTTGAAAAACATGAATTTAATAGAGGTTTACACTAGTAACAATTACTCTAGATTATGGTTAATTGTTTTGCATGAAATTTACATCATTGGACCATTTGCATAAATTAGTTGTGAAAAATTCTTAAAGATATGATAGAACCCCAGGCGGGAAAAAAGTACTCTATTTTCACGCACTAATTTTGTACTTAATATACTAAACTTAATCTACTTTACTACTTAATCTTTAGTACTACTTCAGATAATCTTAAGAATTTATAAGAAAAAAGATTTTTAAAAATGTATTTAGTTACCACATTGTAGTGTACATGAACCCATCTTTCATACACTAGTGGGTTCAAATGGTAACTAAATGCAAATGGTACTGCAAATGGTAATTAAACACATTTTTGATACATAGTTCATGTTCATGGTGTCCCAAAATAGCACATTTGAGTATACTTAGATGTTACTGAGATTATCTTAACAAGTACTAAAGAATAATCTTTAGTATATTAAGTACAAAATTAATGCATGAAAATAGAGCACTTTAAGTACATTATAGAAGTGCACTTTCTTCACCTGTGGCTCCATTGAACCTGGAAGAAATCTAGTGTTTACTACACAGGAACAGACAGACAAGAAAATTAAAATGGAAAAGTTGAATTAAATAAACCACTAACAGAATAACAATATAAAAACATCACATACAAAGAAAGAATGCTAAATGCTGTATAGATGACAAATAAATAGCTAGTAGATTATAGAACATTTATAACATGATTAACATGGTAACTATGGCATAATTATCAGTGTTAGTAACAGAATCAATATAAATGCATTAACAGTGGTAGTAACTGGAGTTTCAGTGGTTGAACTAAAGTTCAAGAAATCGCTAGGTTGTAAAATATTTCCAAGATAAGGCAAAATTGAGTATACCTATGGATATATTACATGGGCCATTCTATAATTAGGGGTACATTTAGAATTTGACAATGTGAAGAAAAAGTTTTTCTTTTTCCCAAAAACCCAAACATGACCTTACATAGCCGCTTTGAAACAATCTTTACTGTATACAGTGTTATATAAATAAAGATGATCTATAGGAATATGTGCATAAAATAGCATCTATGTTTACTACTGTCCACCATGTTACCTTTACTAGGTAACACAGTTGACAGGTAACTTAGTTGACATTTTTAGTGTTTTGGGCCTATACTCAACATGGAAGACTAGAACTACTGGGCATATGGTATGTTTAGAAATATATTTTCATAAAAAAACATAAGTTTTAGTTAAATTGTCTTGTTCAAATTTGCAGCAATAATACTTGTGTAACACTGTTGACAAACAATTAATCCACTCGACACAGGTTTGGGGAAAGACAAAGAACATAACTTGTAGTGTTTCATCCATGTGCTTCTAGAGGAAATATCATGCAAATTATGTGAGAATGGGACAAACCATTCCTTTTTGAGGGGGGGTTTCTAGTGGGTAACTTAGTTGACAATGGCTTTTTAGACACAAATAAAACAAGTTATATCAAAATAACATTATTTTTGAAGCATGAAAATTAATTTATATTTGAGGTCATTTTCATGCTTAAATGCAGAGTAGAATGAGCATCTTTACAAAAACAGCTAAATACCAGGGTTGTATGTGATATGAACATCATTTTTGAACAAAAGATAAGGCTTTTCAACATGGCATGGGGAAAAATATATTTGTGTACTAGAAAATTAAGCATCAGGGCTTTATATTGATGAAAATATATGAAAAATATACTTCACGAACATGAGATGTACCCACAATTATAGAATGACCCCCACACATGCATACAGTAAGTTCACATTGTCCGTATAGACATTTTCCTCAGATGCAGACAAAAACTGAATCTAGTTTATTCAAATGCTTGTTGTTACATACGACAAAGTTCCTCATTTTACAGTCATAAGATAAATCTTTTCAAATTACATGATTTTGCAGTTTAAGTCAATTTTGCCTTCCAGTCTACCACACCGATTCATATCCTAATGTACTGGTTAAGATTTAACTCGTCTTCTCTGTAATTCCCAGAGTCACCAAAAACCTGTAGTTTTTAAATTGTAATGTGTAGGACTGAAAATATAATCAAAATGAATAAAATAAGTAACAAAAGTCATTCCTTCCTATAACGAATGTACATTTTTATAGTTACACACTGCCTAAAAATATTTCATTGGCTAGAAACTGGTTTCTGTGGAGTATTTATAATATTAAAACATCAGTCTGGAAGTATAGCAAGTCATGGTACTTAGTATGTAACACAAAGTCATCTTCCTCAAAGGAGCAAACGTTCATTCCCATGATGTTTCTTGGCTTCCTGACAACATTTGTGCACACACAGTGCCTGAAAAAGGTCATAGAAATGTTGGTCAAACAGCATACCGGCCTTCTATGTCTTCTGTAACATGGAAGCTTCTAATATACTTGATAAAACAACAAATATCCTATAATATGCAATGACAATCGAATTTCATCTCTCTATATCACAACAACAGGTTGCCGGCTGCAGACGCGTTCTGGCAACAATGACGTACCGGTCACTCGGCGGGCAGGTGTTGATCTTCCAGAGCGTGCGATGCAGATTCTTCATTGAAACTTCGGCACGTGCGCTCATGTCTCCTCATGTTCCCGCTCTGGCTGAAGGTCTTTGAGCACCAGTTGCAGCGGTAAGGCCGTTCTCCAGTGTGCGTGCGCATATGCATCCGAAGATAGTCGAACTTAGAGAAGTCTCTGCCGCACCAGTGACAGATGAAGGATCTTTCATGCAATTTCTTGTGCAGCTGCAGCTTTGCCAAGTCCTTTAACTGCCTTCCACATTTGTTACACTTATACGGCCCTTCATCTTCGTGATCTTTCACGGATGCTCTTCTAGGTTTAGTGTATCGTGTGCGACGGAGTTCCTTTCGCTGCGGTCTCCTCAACATGGATGATGCCTCACTGGCTGTTCTCATCTGGTGAGCGGGCTCGGAGTCTTGACACGGTCCAGCACGGGCAGGGGTGGTAGTAACTGAAGATCTTATAGTGATGATGGTGTCCTCGGGCTCAGTCTTGATTCTTGGCGTTGCCACAGTGGGCACGTTCCTGTTCCACGCCTCATCCGTACTCGAGCTGTCAAACTGAGAAAAAAGCCGTTGTTCACCTCCAGATGAGGCATCTTTTAGATGCGCTAGCTCTCTATCCTCTACCTCTGTCTTACAGATCGAAACAACATCTAGTATTCGTGGCTTTGGTTCAATAGGTGAATCTTGACTCTGGGCATTGTCCTCTGTTTGCTCATCATCTGGGTCTTCTGGTTCAACTGGGGAACCATATCCACATGCTGGTAATTCTGTGGGTGATACTTCATCAGGGGGGACATAGTGGACTCCTGTATTTTGAAAAGGGCATTTATATACTTATTATTATCATCATCATTAGTAGCAGTACTGGTTATTTTATTCATCAAGTCCATACAAATGTAAGTATGACCGTTTTAAAGGGATAGTTCACCCAAAAATAAAAATTATGTCATTGATTACTCACCTTCATGTCATTCCAAAACCCGTAAGACCTTTGTTGATCTTCAGAACACAAATTAAGATATTTTTGATGAAATTCAAGAGCTTTCTGACCCTCATAGACAGCAACACAAATAACACGTTCAAGGCCCAGAAAGGTAGTAAGGACATTGATAAAATAGTCCATTTTATGAAGCTATGAAAATACTTTTTGTGCACAAAGAAAACATAAATAATGACTTCATTCAACAATTTCTTCTCCTCTGGTCTGCAGCCATTTACGATTTACGTCATGGTTCTTGTCAATGGTGGCGGACTGCTCCTAGCAGTAGAAATCGTTGAATAAAGTTGTTATTTTTGTTTTCTTTGCTCACAAAAAGTATTCTCGTAGCTTCATAACAATAAGGTTGAACCACTGATGTCACATGGGCTATTTTAACAATGTCCTTACTACCTTTCTGGGCCTTTAACGTGTCAGAAAGCTTTTGGATTTCATCAAAAATATCTTAATTTGTGATCTGAAGACGAACAAAGGCCTTATAGGTTTGTAACAACATGAGGGTGAGTAATTCATGACAAAATTTTCATTTTTGGGTGAACCATTCCTTTAAGTAACATAAGTATATACAGTGTGACCTTTTTTGGGCGTGCGACAAAGCATTTGTAATGGCTGAATGTTTATCTCACTGAAACCTGTTTGACACAGACTGTTTGATGTCATTGAGTTAAGTGCACTATTGAGGAATTACATTTCACATTACATGCATTACTCACAGCAGCCATTTAAACAACGCATTGTTCCTTTCATCAAGACAAGAATCACTTTTGTGTCATCATATTTTCATTATTTGCATGAAAAAATTATCAATTTAACCATTTAAGAGCAAAACTTTTCTCCATTGTTTCCAATTTTTATGAAATTATTACTGTTTTTTTTTTTTTCTTAATTGAACAAAATGTAGTTTAGTAGACTCAAATTGCATTCGGTTAAACATTTCAGTGATTAGGTCAGACAGTGTGGAGGCCAAAGTTAAGAAAAGAATTGTGGCCTAATGTTTGGGATCGTTAAGATTTTTAGGTTCACTAAGGCTACCATTATTTAATTAAAATACAGTAAAAACAGTAATGTTGTGAAGTATTATTAATATTTACAATAAGTTTTCTATATTTAAAAATGTAATGTGTCCTCTGATGACTCCGCTCTTTAGTGTCACATAATCTTTCACAAATCATTCTAATAAAATGATTTGGTGCTCAGGTAATATTCCTTATTATCATCAATGATAGACTTGCTTGATATTTTTGTAGAAACCATGCTGCAGTTTTTTTTCGAGATTATTTGATGAATAAAGCTGAAAAGCACAGAAATTTATTTGAAATAGAAATCTTTTGTAATATTATAAATGTCTGCTGTCACTTTTGTTCAATTAATGTAACCTTCCTTAATGTACGATTTAAAAAAAAAAAGCCTAATCACAGTTAAATTTCAACAATGTCTTTATTACATATTGCTGAAATCCTAAATGTGACCCTGGACCACAAAACCCAGTCAGAAGGGTCCATTTTTTTAAATTGAGATTCTGAAAGCTGAATAAATAAGATTTCTATTAATGCATTGTTTGTTAGGGTAGGACAATATGTGACCGAGATACGACTTTTTGAAAATATGGAATCTGAGGGTCCAAAAAATCTAAATACTGAGAAAATCACCTTTAATGTTGTCCAAATGAAGTTCTTATCAATGCATATTACGGCCTTAACTACTAAGTACTTACATTGAAATTAATAATTTGATACAATGCACTTATTGTGTACATACATGTATTTACATTGTACTTAGATTTTTAAAATACCTGCATCTAATTACATCTTTAATTAATTTCTGTAATCACATTTATAATTACACTGTTGACCCATCCCTTACACCTTAACCCACCCTTAAACCTACCCATATCACTAGACCTCTACCTAAACTTACCCATATCCCACCTCAATAGCAGCAAAAGTGTTTTGCAATACAATATGACCACATTAAGTACATTGTACTTATTTTTTTGATGTAAGTACATAGTAGTTATGGCCACCTAATATAAAGTGGGACCCATATTACTAATCACAAATTAAGTTTTGATATATTTACAGTAGGAAATTTACAAAATATCTTAATGGATCTTGATACAGTGTGTTTTTGGCTATTACTACAAATATACCTGTGTTACTTATGACTGGTTCTGTGGTCCAGGGTCACAAATAGGATTGCAAGTCTTTTGTTTTGAATTTTTACTTGCATTAACAAAACTACGTCAAATTGACATTACTTAACTTTATAAGCTACGAACATATATAAATAAACGACCAGTTAACAACTGTGGTGGACTGGTCAAGTTTTCATAACACCTCTCCTTTTTCTTGTGGCCCTACAGCGGTCCTCTCTCCTCTGTCTCTCTCTCTCTCTTTCTGAATGTAATGTGTTATTATAGTTTTACAACAACATAAATATCCATCTAACAAGCTATTTTAAAATTATGATATTACTGTATGACTGTACTCGCTCGATACGACGGAAAAGGACAAGATCAGTGATGTGAGACAGAAACTTAGTGGGGGAAAATGCCATCTACGCTTCTGTGACATTCAGTTCTACTATTAAATTGGAGTTTACCGAGAATCCAATCAACTTTCAACTCACCCAAATATACCAAACAATCTCTGTGTGCGTTTAAGTGTGAATTTACCGTTTAATTGTGCCTGATTCCTGCTTAGCACATCCCTGAGCTGTTGTTTCAGCCTCGCGTTTTCTGATCGTGTTTGGGCTGCTTCCTTTTGATAGTCCTTCACCGTCGCTTCCACCTCCACCCAGATATCACGAATGACAATTGACATTCGCTTCATCAGGTTAGAATGTAACTTGTCTAGTCTTGACATTTTACCGAATTATAAAACGAAAACAAATCCGATGAAACACGCGAATAAAAGCAACTCACTACACTTGCTACTTCTCCTCTTGTTTGAATGGCTGTTCACAGACTCTAGATGCACATTACTGCCATCTACTGTACTGTATGACCATGTACACGCAGACGTACAGATGTCAAATATACAAAATATTTTTGCACTACCACCAGGCTACTCTATTATTATCATTTTTATATTTTAATGATTTTTTTTATTGCAAATTTCTGAGTGAATGTTATCAATCTACTTATTAACTTTGTTATTTTTAGATTGCATATTTGTAGGTTCAGTGACTGGCAGTGACGTGAATTTCATTCAGATGACTGGACATCATGAGGTCATGTCCATCCATACACCGTTACCTAGCAACAACATTAACCATTCTAGATATGCTTAGCTAACCATGTACTATTTCCACAGCTGACTAACATTTCTGGGTAAGTTTGTGTCTAGAAATTAGATTACCCAATATCTTTAATGCTAGTTCTGATTCCGTATTAATCAGAGCTATGTAACGTTACATTCTGTTCGCTTATTTCTGCTTTTTTCATTGATGTTTACAACTAGACAATACCTGCTACAAGTAGCAATATTCGGAGAAACTATTTGAGTAGCTTTCACGTTGTACGCCTGAGACTCAAATCAAGTCTAATTCGTTAAGCATTTTTGTGACACTAGTTCGCAATTTTATAGTCAGAAACCGGAATAACAACAATTCTTAACAATAGCCGTTTAAATAATAAAGCTTAAATGTTCGTAATTATGTAAATGTTTGTATTCCCATTACACATTGCTCAGAGAAAAGAGTAAATATTGCTCTTTGTCGAATGGGTGCAAACAAATTAAGTCTCAAGTAACGTTAATGTTTTGAAGACAACCATTGGAAGGCGCTGTTTTGTGATATCACCCAATGCAGTCCTATTCAATCTTATGAAATTGCTCTTAACTATGCATATTTAATTTTGTGTTAAATGTTTGACTGGGGGTAAAGAAAAAAAATACTTTCAAGGTTACAAAACTTAATTAAGAATTTAGATACAATTATGTCAGGGCAGTTTACGCTTTAAACTAAGCCTGCAATATTTCTTACTTAGTTAAACCTTTAATAAATACATTAGCTTAAGTCCTATTACAGGCAGCCTTCATCTGTCTCAGAGGAACTGAGCTTTTCATCTAATAAATGGCTTAGTCTTTAATCATAAGATGGCTGATTGTACTGCATGTAATCACATCAATCCATCTCAGGTATTAATTAAGTTCTGAGCACAGTTGCCCTTATCTAAAAGATGTCTACCACTGTCAGCCAGTGAAAGAGTTATGCAGTCTGGCACAAAACGGCAGACAGAAGTCTTTGTCCTTTTTGTATTAATTCTAGAGGCCCAAAACAGGCCTCGGGCCTCGTGGAACCACACTCAGTAACAGAAACAGTTTAAGAAAAACAAAAAAGGTGGCAAATAACAAACATTAAATCACAGGTTGTAAAGGCACAACCTAAGAAAAAATGCGCTTTTTGCTGTGCCCAAAGTGTATGAGTGCAGAAAAATATATACGTCTGTAATGAACATTTACAGAGCAACAGATTTTCAGTGAAAATAAATCATACAAGAAATGTATGAGGTGACAAGGGGGGCCTTTTACCGCAAACACAGGGTAAAAGGCTCACCAGCATGGGGTAAAAGGCACACAGTATTGATACTAATACTTTAGCTAAAACAATGTTTTTTAAATAATGTGTTAAGTTAATAGTTGTTCAAAACAATCACTTTAAGAAAGTTTGTATTATTTTATGCTTAGTTTGAAAAATAAAATGATTAATTTTTGTTCAATAAATATACTGTCATTAAAATATATTAATATGTCGGTGCCGATAGCCTAGTGGGCAAGAGTGACGTTGCATTACAGCGTCCCGAGTTCGAATCCCAGCTTGAGGACCTTTCCCGATCCCGCCCCCCTCTCTTTCCCACTTCACTTCCTGTCTACTCTCCTCTGTCGTTAATATAAAACATCTATTTCAAAATACAGAAACAAAATAGAAAATAGATTTACAGTAGTAACAACAAATTCTATTTTATTATATGATATGATCACTAGCATGTTTTTAAATATGATGGTTTCATACTAAACATGGTGATTATTTCTAAGATGGACACCCAACATAATGTGATATTTACCATCTGAATCTAACAATGTCATGTCAACAAACGGAAAAGTCAATCTTCTATTAATTACCATGGTAATTATTATGCCTTTTATCCCCAACAGCAGGGGTGCTTTTTACCCCAAATATCATACTTTTACATTTTCTTTTGTTATTTAAAAACTGCTGTTTTAATGTTTTCTTAAAACAGAAAATCTTTAAGAAGACCTTTGCTCAAGATATATTCAAGAATTTTAGCAATCGTTTGTTTCTTAAATCTACAGCATTT